>JAOEHT020173272.1:0-11593 GCA_025448195.2 Parazoanthus atlanticus
TCGGCGCTTATCTGCTGAGTAAAGGCGTCTTGAGCTCTTTGTGCGTTTGTATGCACCTCCAAAATCTTTGCTTCTCCCTCTTGTATCTGTCTTTCGAGAAGTTCCACGCGATTGCTTTTTCCCTCCAGATCATAACGAGTTTCCTGTAAATTCTTGGTAAGCTCTTGCTTGTTCTTTAAGACTTGGTCATAACGAAGCGTCATGTCTTGAAGATCCTGGATTGTTCGCTTTAGGTGATTGCTCAAAATGTCCAGGTCCAAAGTTCTTGTGCCATCTCCTGTAAACAGTTAAGACAAAAATTCCCCAGTGAGTAATATTGGTGACTATAACTTCTTGAAGCCTCAAAAGCTGCTTTCACCTTTAAAAAAATTACCACAACTGGAACTTTCAACTACGAGATTTTTCGTGGGAAAATTCTGAAATTGTAACACAGTATCAAACAATTGTTAGTCGTGCAATTCAGTACTAGGCAACAAAGGCGCGGTATCTACTGAATCAAAACTGAAATAACATTTTCCCGGAAAAGGTTGACAGACACGGAGGGAGACAGCCTTAATGGGGAATCCCCAGTAATACTGAAACTGAAATTAGCTCAGACGTGTCTAGAATTAGACTGTGATTTGTACGTTTGTCGCAGCTCATTAGCTGAAAGAATTTCAAAATCTGCATGCTCAACAAAAAGTTGAGATTCTTTAAATTCCGTCATTTGAACTTCGAAAAACAAAAATGCAATCGTTTGTTGTGACAACTTTTAAAATACTGTTTGAAGCTGGAGAGGCAACATTGCAAATACTTTGTTATATTTTTCGGTGGTCAACAGCAAGGAAGATTCTTCGGTATTTCCACATTTCCACATTCTACATTTCCACATTCCCCAATCTCTGTTTTATGGTCCTTAGTAATTTTCAATAAAGTGAAAGGAAGCTTGCTCGGCCAACTGTAACGGATTCGTTACGCAAAGGAAGGGTATATTGAGTCAGCGGTTACTCGGTACGCGGTATTACGAAATTGATTCATTTCATTTCCCACAAAGAACATTTGTGGATTTGTGAATACTTTGTCGCTTAGTATTTCCTTAAGACTGAATAACCTCATGGCATCAAAACCGCTACAAATATTTTAACCGTGCAAATGCAAATGCTGCTTCAAGGTTTTACAGTGATTGCGTGCCGTCGCCTCCGTCAAGCCAGATGCCTTTGCTGGCTTCCGGGCTTGCATTCAGATAAACTTATCGAGTTATTTTCACCTATGAAAAACGTTATCTTGATATTGAGTAATCTTTAATGACCTTTTACACATTCTTAACTTTTTGTTTTTGCTATTCTTTAACAACTGTCTGAAGAAGACAATACTACTAAAATGTTTGGCCATTTCTTTTATTGGTCTCTAAACTTACACGTTCTTCTCAAGTTACTGGATCAAGTCTTAAGCCTGGTTCACGTTTGTGAGATAAGCATAAGCATAAGACATTTAAATAACAAAGGAAAAAACAAAGGAACACCAAGTGTGTGATGTGATGGAACCAGTATTCGTTTGTCTTTTCCTTTGTTATTTACATTTCTTATGCTTATACGTTAATACTTGTCTCATAAGTGTGAACCAGGTTTTCTAGGTATGTCTATCATGCACTCTCGTATAACAGTTGTATGGCTTGGGTCCTTTTACACGCAACAACCTAACACGAAATTTTGAAGTCAACTAAGACTCTTCTCTGAAATTAGAAACATTTCTAGGTAAAGTTGGAAACTAAGTTGACGAACATTGTTGACTTTGCATGTGTCGAGTATCCCTGATATTTGACACTCTACTATATGTAAAGGTGGTTGACCAAAAGATTCGAGATCTAAATGACTGTAACAACTATTTAGAAGTTAACGCTCAATGTATAAAGAGGCACCGAAGCCACTAACTTACTCAGTCTGTTTAGCAAAATTGCTTATTTAAACCACGAAATGCAGACAGGAAATTAGTTGACGATGGTAACAAATCGAATGCTGCACTTTTATTCGGTGCAAAATCCATTTACTTTGCTAAACTTCAGAGCAAAGGTTATTAGTGTTTTCACTGTGTGTCATCCTTTTTGAATACAGATAGAATACAGATACTGCTAAAACGTTTTCAAATTCTACGTATTTAACGAAATTATTGGTAATTGTTAAATATTTTGTCACAATATAGCACTTTGATTAGATGGTTGTAGAAATTTTCAGGCTCGAGTCTTAATTGGCCCCTCTAAATCGTCCTTACGTCAGCCGGAGTCGTGGGAGATTTTGATCAAACACTGCAGCCGCCTTCCTTACTTTTTTCTTCGGGCCTGCTTTGTTTAACACATGGCTTTCATCCAACACAAATTATATGAACAAGTGGAAGTTGGTTACTTATAAAAAAAAACACATCAGTCTATGACCTGCCACAACACTTACAAGCAGATTCATGTGTATGCTTTAATATCTTACCATTTGTTATTTAGGTGTGTCAGGGGATATAGAACAAGTTGGAGGGTTTTGGCAGCAAAACGAGTAACGGGTATATTTATCAAGTTGGTACATAAATAACAATAAATATGTTCAATCTTGATCTGAATGTAGATTCCATAGATTCCTCGACTATCAATGCACCAGACCAATACAGTTACAGCGCACAAAAGGATACAGTTTGTAAAGGTTTGCGTAAAGGTTAGCAAATGATATACAGGAAATGCAATGAATGTGTTGTTAGGAAGACGACGGAATGACGCATGTACGTAGGTAAAACGGACAATCAACACAAACGTCGCACCCACACATGGGAAGAATTCCACATGTACCGCTTGATTTTCTTTCACTCAAGACAGAGCATTTCTATTTATACTCAAAACAATTGACAACGATTACGTCAACACTGGCGCAAGAGAGGTTCAATGCTATGCTAGTGCAGGTGTTCCCCGCTGAGCTTTTCAGCACCTGTTCACAACGCGTATATGGTTGGGTAGTTCTAGGCCTAAGACAGATTGTTGTTAGCGATTCACGATGATTTCTGTTTGCGACATTAATGACATCATTTAGTAGTAACGAAGAACACATACTTTTCTTCTATAGGAAAAACCTTAACAGGAACACTGAGAGCGAGACTTAAATTTTCCTAAATATGACTATCAAACTAAGAACTAGTTTTAATAATAATAAATAAGGCTTACATAGCGCTATACAAGTAACATTTCAAAGTGCTTCACAAAATTCGTAAAAGTAGAAGAATTAATTAATTAATTAGATAACAATTAATATGTAAGCTAAAACATATCTAATTATATGTTAAAGTAAACAAATAGGTTTTCAGACGTTTCTTATAACGTTTTTCTGACGTTTCTCAAGAGCTTGTTCTATTATATAATCTCGTTGAAAGATGTATGTATTATTGAACTCACTAGCAAATATATAAGGAACATAATGGATAATTATTCTATTATAATCACAAATACATAAGACAAGACTTTTATATGTGATATATAATACCTAGTTTCAGTAGATATAATTCATCATTCTAAAGTCTTTTTTTAAATATTGTATTCGTTTTTCTTTCGCTTTATATACTTTGTTATTGTTATATACTTATTGGACTTACACTAATGTAAACATAGTAGTTTTCAAAGTGCCAATAAATGCCATTATTATTATCCTATCTGGCATTCCTGGAGGCCTATTACAAAAAACAGCTCAAACCGTTTTTAGAACTGGCGCGAGCGTGCATCTAGCTATATCTCGATAGACGCGCGTCCGTGTGTCTATATCGTACTCTGAATACCCAAGTAAATCTGGAAAGATAGCTGCAACCAAAAAAGTTGGCTCAATTAAGGTTTCTAAATGTAAATAATCAAAGATGAAGATCAAGAAATGGAAGCCGTACCTTGCTAAAAAAGTTAAACTACGAAACAACCGATTAACAGCGATGAACAACGGCTCACAAAGAACGTTTTTTGCTTACTGCATGAATAAAGTGGCTGTGTTCCAAAGGAAATGGTTCATGCGTGCGTCTATCGAGTTATGGATGCTCTTGGGAAAATTGGGAGAGCACTAGAGAAGCTAGAGAAGCACTTGCCTCGTGCCACTCAAACGCTTCTCTCGTGCTCTCTCAACTTCCCGCGTGTATCCATAACTCGATAGACGCACGCAAAGCATGGACCATTTCTTAATTAGTGTACAGCAGCTGGCATAGTTTGGAAGGAAAAACGTTCTCAATAATAAAAATAATAAAAATAATAATAATGATAGTAAATATAGTAATAATAAATAAAGTAATAGTAATAGTAATATATAACAATAATACAATTATAATAACAATGAACGTTTCGAGGATCATGTAGAAGTCCTTCCCAAAATGAATAATTGTAACTTAACCCCTAAACTTGTAAATAGCTAAAAATAGACCAAAATGAGAATAATAATACAAATTCGAAAGATCTAAACTTGGATACATTGCATGTCAATATATCTTATTTGCTTCAGTAAAACGTTCTAATGCTTAGCAGCCGCGATACTTTATCTCGAGATCTATCTCGATATCGACATAAGATTATGTCTTTGTACTCGATTTTAGCTTAACAATATGTCTAGTTTGCAGTCCACTTACAGTATCTTAGATTTCGCATGGTCTTGTACCAGCAGATCGACTAAGTAGAAAGGAGACTTCCCCCTTTGGGCATTTCAATTTTTTTTTTATCTGGAAGTTTCGCTCTCGGATATATTTAGTCTGAATACCTGTAAGGGAGTATGATACCCTAGGGTTGTACGAGCACCAGAAGTGTCTACAACCGATACTCAGATTTATCACTGATCGGTTAACTTCCATTTCACAACAAAATTCCGGAGATAATTTAAACCGCCTCGGAAGTAGCATTACATATGATTAAGACTGTTAAGTATTTCCAGACTTACAACTATTTTCTAGAACAGCCTCTGTGTTACTGAGATGGTTTATAAGAATGAGATATGTTATTCGGTTAGTTGAACCATGTGACGTTCAGAAAGGAAAATAAAATCTGGTTGACTTCCTATAATGAACGTTTGTTGAATAACAATTGTATAAAACATTTAAATGTCAATGCTACACAATTTGTGAACTTGCATTTAATGCAAGCTGCATGAAACTTAGCAGACTGGTTCATATTTACTTGAACAGACGACACAAACAAACGTGCACATTCTCATAGCAGAACTAAAATCCTGCACAAACATACGACTAGTCTCTCCTTCATGATCAGTGGCTGTAGTAGAAATGACTTTTTTTAAAATGGACTACAGTTTCAATGAAAGAACTTCGGGTAAAAAGTGACAAATTTTAAATATCGCCAAAACATATGTTAGTTGCTAGTAGTTATTCCCATTATTGGCATTATTGTTTTCATCATCATCATCATCATCATCATCATCATCATCATCATCATCATCACAATTACTGTATCCGTTTCCAACAATAAGAAATACAATCATAAGTTACAAATACAATAATAAAAAATAAATACTGAAGACTGTACAATAAAAAACAAACAAAAACCCCAAATATATATAATTTATAATTTATCTTACGTGTGTGTTTTGTCCTATATATATTTGATAAGAACTATGAAATGAACGGAGACATTCGTTTGTAGTGCACTATTATATAAAAAACCACAAAAATGTTAAGCAAGGGATTAATTTCAATTACTCGCAGCTTAACGCCTTGTAACTTTAATAACTAAAGATAGCTAAAAAATTAAATGAATAGACAAATATTAAAACAGTTAAACAAATGTATTAATGTAAAATAAACATTTGTGGACATAGTAGTTGCTAAAATACTGACAATATATAAAGTTCGAGAAAGCGTGATGAGAGCGGAAGAGAGAAGACGCGCGGAGCAGGAGGACAAGAGAAGGAGATGGGAAACAACGGGGAACATCATCCTCGTCGCCAACTAACCATCGTTGCAGCGGTTGCGGGAAAGACTGCCACTCCAGAATTGGCCTGCAGAGCCACTCCCGAAAATGCCAAAGAACTAATGTGCTACCCATCGTCTCACGAGACGGAAGGATACCAACCATATTCTTGCTCATCCATTACCATTATTAATGTTGAGAGCACCATTGCACCTATTACTTGATTACAAAGATCTGTATGGTAATTTTAAAAAACTATCGATAAAGAATCGATCTCAGGCTATGAAAAAGTTATATCTGGTTGTCCAGATGGCGGATATTCTCAGAAATAAACTTGTAACTTAAGCGGTCTTTACCCCTGTGTCCTCTTGAACATGAACAAAGAAGAGAGGTACTGGTATTGCTAGATTTGCGATCCTCGCTCTCCCTTCTCCTTTACTCTCACTCGCCCTTCTCTTCCGACTCTGTTCGATAAAATAGGCTCCTTAAGATAAGACAAGCGTGGAACAACTACGGAGATGAGAGAAACTCCTGAAGTATAATATAGCTTGCGTTGATTTTGTTCTGATCCAGTGACAAGGTACCTATCAGAAGATCAAGGGATCTTTCTCGTGGAAGTGAACGCGATGGGGCTAAAGTAAAGAAAAACAGTAAATGGATTCTGAATTATTTCATGACTCCATTGTGGATTCAGGTCGCGATCGTTGTATCTCAAGGTTTCTCGTAAGATTTTCTACAATCTCTAGTTGCCGGCCTCTGCTCAGCCAGAGAAACAAATGCTGTAAATCGCTGCTCAGTGGAAACGTCAACAATGTTACAGAATCACTTACAGATGTGTTTGGATAACTTAAGGACGGCGCCATTGGGTCGGGTTTAAACTCATTGTACTTGTAGAAGAACCTCTGTTGAGCTGCACTGACTCCTGTATGTACAGCTATAAGGTCTTGCAGCTTGGCGAACCTGACAACGTTAACATAGAACCAGTCATTATTTACGGTCGGGGCCTTGAGACTGAAGACAAAGCATTTTCTCGTCCCAAATTCCTTGACATATTCTTACCTACAATAGGACAGTATTCTATGCACTTAGCCCAAACCCCGGCCATAGATACGACTGGTCACGACTGTTACACTAAACACAATGCACGCTTGCATTGAATTTGACAAAGAAGGACCTATACCTCAAACTATTGGAGAAAAAGAAACTTGACAGTATTGAAACGGATTGGAACTATTTTTCAACTGCGTTGATAGTCGCATCGCAAAACAGTTTTGAAGTACTGAAAAAAAGGACCGTGTTCTATACGCGGATTAACAAACAGATACTGATCCAGAAATCTTATAATCCGATGGCGATTATTACGTGTGATGACGTCACGAAGTCCTAAAATCTGAACAATAACTACTGCTTACTTTTCTATTTTTTCTACTCTTTAAACACTCCTGATTGGGCGATTTTCATTTGACCTTGAAAAACTCGTTCACTACATATTTACGTTTTGTTTTATCTGCTAATGCCAGGAAAGATAAGAACAACAACAATTTAGTCGTTTTTAGTCAAACTGTTCGTTTGTCCAGTTACAAAGGACTTACAAACTGTAGCTGTTCGTTCACAGTCTGTTGAAACAAAATTTTGTTAGCTGTGTACTGAATCTTGCTCGCCCGACAAAACAACACATCGTCAAATGAACATGTCCCAAAAATCCAATAAGATTGCACGCGCGTTCGCCGAGTGTTCGAAGAAACAATCAAACAGTCCCAGAAAATCGGTTCGCGCTTGGTTCGCCTGTTTTCGTTCGTAAATTGTTGTTAGTCCTGCGTTTCAAATCAAGGTTGATCAGTTAAACCGCTCCGAAACAAAGCTATTTCTTGATACAATGACGTAGCATTAACGTCATAACTTGTTAAAATCACATTTTGCAGCTTTCCCGGCTGAAACGGTTTCTTAACAACGATAAACTTACGAATATAAGCACATGGGCTTATGGCCTTCAGGGCGTGTATGTTGTTTAGTGTGACAGCGATGGCAACTGACAGTGATGTGCACATCGCTGTTACACTAGTGTGAACATCGCTGTCACAGCACAATCAGTTTCCACCACTGTCACACAAGTGTAAACATCGTTGTCACTGCGCTATCAGTTGTCACCGCTGTCACAGCGCTCTCAGTTGTCACCACTATCACACTAGTGTGCACAGTAATGTTACAGCGCTGCCACTGTCATCGTTGTTACAGCATTGTTAGTCTGTCACACTAATGTTGCTGCCATCGCTGTCACAGTGCTATCTCGGCCACTGTTGTCACAGCGGAACTAAGTACACCGCTTTCACAGTACTGTCACTACCATCGTTGTCACACTAGTGCCAATTGTCACCGCTGTGACATTAGTGTGGACAGTACTGTGACAGTAGTGTAAAGCTCAACCGCGGTAGCACCGCTGTGGGATTCCTCCTGTGTAAGGCGTTAAATTGTCATTTTAATTGTCTTCAAAGACTCTGAAATACTGGCAATAATCTAGTTAATCGTGTTTGAACAAAACAACAGCTGCAAAGTCAAACTGGGTTACGTTTATTTCAAGATAATTACTAGGCTCCCTCCGAATATAAGCCCATGGGCATATTTTCGAGGGGGAGGGGGGCTTATAATCGGAAGAAATTTTGCGTTTTAGATTTGGGGGCTTATATTTGGGGAGGCTTAGGAAGTTTACAGTATGTTTGATAACTTTTAATGCCACTTGATACTAAAAAATATCAAATGAGTGAAACTGAAGTTTATTGAAGAAATGTCTTTTTTCCATGTAAAACTGTAAAACTAGTTTTGGCAGAAAAATCAATTGTTGCGGTACAACTAAAATATATACAGAGTTGCACAAATGACGTTTTTGTCTTCATCCACATAATAATATATTGCAATAAGAACATTTACGTCCATATTTTTATACCGCTGACCGGTTTCATTGCAGGAGGTTTATGAGCATTTTTATTGCGACAGCTGACCCTACGTGAAGCCACAAGGAAAGTATGGTTAGGGTCTGGCATAAAGATGTAGAGTTTGTATGAAAAGATGTATCTTTGTATAGCCGAGCTTAAGGTAACTTGTACGTATTTGAGAGGTGTTGGTATAACAGAAGTTAATATTTAGTTCAATGTGTGAACATTTTGGAAAGACCTAGCAGTTGGTAAAACAAGCGCATCCGTATTAAGGGGTTTTCCGTATGGAAATGTTTAACTGTATTAGTTTTCTAATGGCAGGCAACGTGCCTGTTTTATCTCACCATCTAGTACTGCAGACCTTTCCTTGTTTTCAGCTAAGGGGAAAATTGAAACAAGTTTAATACTTACGTTTCGTCAGGCTCGATGTAAATCTTATAAAACGTACTCGACGCCACACAATACACATCCACGACCTTCCTGGACATGATGCCTTGGACAGATTTAAAGAAACTGTCGAAAGACATCATTTTGGACGGGTCGGATTCCAGAACGCCCGCCAGCACTGGAGTAATGAGGTCCCTCAGACTCCTATAGACAAACACAGAATTCAAAGTAAGTGTCATTTAACGAAATTCAGTTAGCTCTTCCCCCAACAAAAGCCTAGTTTTGAAAAAATACAATACAAAAACAGAACAGAAACGAACGGTTGAATATGCATTCTCATGTGGTTTGAGATATAGAACGCACAGAATTAAGTGGAAATGTAAAGAAACTACTCCTACATGCTCGTAGAAGTAATGGGTTGAATAACAGATTTAGGCTACAACATATTGATATAATCGCTTCAGTTGCTTTTAATGTGACAACATTGCTTTTATAAAAAAAACAGCTAAAATTCTTTCTATTAGGAACTTTGCGGTTGGGCTCCTACATTAACTCTTGCTGTCATTCGCGCGCGCCAAAAACTTTAAGTGGTGCGTTGGATTGACCGTGTTCCGGAATAAGAACACAAATCAGGGAGATTTCTAAATACCTTCCCGAAACAGTAAGCAATATGACGATTATCCAAATTAACAATAAGTCAGGGTAACTCCTTAGAAAACATAATTAAAATAATAATAACTTGGCACCGTCCAACATCTACAATCTTTTTCAATACTCTAGTAAGATACATAACTGTAACACCAGATTTACATCATCTTGCAACCATGTTGTCATATTCAAGATTAAACCAAAAGTCAAAATCTTTTCCAGACTTAGGGCCAGAGTATGGAATAGCTTTAGAAATACGGAAACTACCAAAGTTGAAATTTAAGAAACATATCCAAGATACTGTTTGAACAGGATGATAATGTTGGCATCAACGTACTTATTTCGAAATTTGTCGATCTCCATAATGAGCTACCACAGTTTTAGTATTAATTAGTACTTAATCCATATATCTATGTTATTACTTACTTTAGAGTTTATTTTTTTTAACTTTTTAGTTCATTCATTGCCTCAATTTATTGTAATTTTGTACTAGTTTTTAAAAAGTGTTTAATTGAACTACTACCCGCCTAGACTAGCGCACTTGCTATTTGCGGGTAGTATTATTTAATGATCTCATTAAAACTTGAAACTTGAACACAACTTGTTTGGTATATTTTGAAAGAAGCAAACTACTCCATTGAAGGGATACGACTGAAGTTTTTATTCCACATTTTCCAAGTATATGCAAGTGAAAAGATAGAAACCAGATTCTAAGATTCCGACATAACATGCATAAAAAGTTACATATCAAGAATGTTTTCAGTTTTGCAGTGTGGTAATAAGTTAAATAAACTAAACACATCGCAAACGTTAATGTAGAGCACACTCTGTTGCCAAGTTATTAAGGCTAGTCTTTCGGTTGTAAAGAACACTATTCTACACAATATTGACAAAGGAAAACTTACAGGCCTGGCATTTCTGGATCTATCTAAGGCTTTTGACACCCTCGACCACGAACTACTACTTACGAAATTGTCAGATTTTGGCCTAAGCAAGTCTTCAGTGAATTGGTTCAAAGCGTATCTTACAAAGAGAACCCAAAGTGTTAACATCAATGGTATTCAATCTGACGCTGAACCAATATTATATGGTGTGCCCCAGGGGTCTGTCTTGGGACCTCTAATGTTCATAATGTACATTAACGATCTACCGTCAGTAACAAACTACTGTAAAGTTCACCTTTACGCTGACGACACCCTGTTGTTTTTTGAAAGCAGTTCTGTACAAGCTATTGAGGCTGCTCTGTCCCAGGACCTTGGCCACGTTGTCGGATGGTTGAACCAAAACTATCTCATGTTAAATCACTCGAAGACCAAAGTTATGCTAATGGGAACCCACCAAAAACTGAGTTCAGTCCAGTCTTTTACAGTCAGTGTTAATGGCAATGATCTTGAAAGGGTATACAAATTTAAATATCTGGGCGTGTTACTTGATCCATGCCTAACATGGAACGAACACATTGAACATATCGGAAACAAAATCTCGTCCCGCCTTGGAATGCTACGTAGAGCCCGAAAAGTCATCCCAAAAGAAGCATGCATTACTCTGTTTAATGCAATGGTTTTACCATTATTTGATTACTGCTGCTGTATATGGGACGGCTGCGGACAGGGAAATAAAAACTACCTTGACCGTCTTCTCAAGCGAGCTGCGGGAATAATTGCGGGCCGCAAGGCTACCGATACTGATATACAGCAAACACTGAAGTGGCCATCCCTGCAATGCCGCAGAGAAT
>JAOEHT020173357.1:0-11592 GCA_025448195.2 Parazoanthus atlanticus
TTTGATTTTCTTATTTTGTTGTGCCCAAACAAAAACCAATGCCTTTTGAAACTGTTAAAATAACCACGCTTTTATTTTTTTTATTAGGTTTTATATTTTGGGCGAAAAACTCGATTTTCTGATTTTTGGCGGGTAAAGGTGTTAATTAAATTATCACCTGTATTAAGTCAGAGCAAAAAAATTGCTATACCAACCTATTCCTTTAAGGTCATAAAATACTGAAATGCTACACAAAATTCCACTTATTTAATACAATTTGTAAAAACGATGTCCAAAGTGGAGCCCATTCAGCCGGTGCAGATACCTTATAGCTAGCATACTTTTTGTTAAAAATAATGTTCTTTATTTTTAGATAGAATAATTATTTTAAAAACAGATTGAAGTTCTTGCTTTGGGAGGACTTTTTATTGTATATAATTATAGGATTTCTAAAGTTATATAGTTAATGTAGGGTTTCATTACAAATAATTTCTACAGTTAGAATATTGTAATTAGATACTGAAAAGTGAGTGTTTAATAAAGTTTGTATTTTGAAATACAAACTACCGGTATGTAATCTGTTTTTTAATGTAAAGCACCTTTGAACTTGTGTGATTATTTGGATTATTGTTTGGGTTTTGTTGTTGGAGAAATGTGTTTGTCAGTCATTTCAAACAATTGAATCATTCGTTTACTTTTCAACCTTTGTCATGTTTGAATTCATTTGTTCCATTTGTTCCCAGGGAGCCCTTCTGGTTGGTCCTCCGGGAACAGGCAAAACTTTGTTAGCAAAAGCTGTAGCAACCGAAGCAGATGTGCCATTTCTCTCCATGGCTGGTTCAGACTTTGTAGAGATGTTTGCAGGTACAGTAGGTTACATGTAACAAGTTGGGGATGGCCACAAATAGGTACAGCTGTTACAGCTAGTGTGCTTGCATTCACTTACTGACTTCTCTCTGTGATGGCGAAAAACATTGGCAGGACTACCATATAGGTGGACAAGGATCGTTACATTTACTGTAGAAGTTATATTTTCCCGTATGGAAAATATTATTATTATTGTTTACATTACATCGTCAGAATTCCAAAATTTCAACTACAAGATCAGTAAAGTTGGTCATTGCCCAAAAACCTACATTGATCCCCATTTTTGAGATACAGTATTTGAATTTTGTGACAGCCTGACTCGGCACATTTTCTAAATGTCTTAAGACTTGAGGTCTTAATAAACCTTGTATGATGAAATAAGATAGAAATCTCTGAAAAGTATCACATACAACTAACTAACTAACTAACTAACTAACTAACTAACTAACTAACTAGGGCGGCCTCAGCCGAGCTGCACGCCTTGAAGCCCAGTGATCACGGTTTGTCATGCAGGCGGCAAGCTCGGCAGTGTTGGCCGCCCCGACATCTCTCTTGAGGGTGTCCACAATATTAGATCTAGGTTTCCAATATACAAGAAGTAATGATACAGATAATAATATTATGATGAAAATAATAATAACAAAAAAAACTGGGTTCGTGATAAAATACTATGATAATAAAATGTTTTAGTTTTTTGAACAAAGAGGGAATAGCTTGTGGTGTTTCTGATTACTTTCGGCAGTTTATTAAAAGATTTGGCAGCTAGGTTCTGGAAGGTTTCTGCATCTTAGGCCCAAGCACCTTCATGCAAGTACGGTGCATCGGACGATCGAAAACGAGATCTATCCACTGTGTGTCTGTGTAGTTTCAGATATTTGGGCCAGTTGTCTCGGTATAAAGCCTTGTGTGTTAGTTTTAGCAGTTATAGTTCTCTTCTTTGGGCTTATGAATGATCCAGAAAGCCAGCCACGATATCTTAGCAAGATATCAAAAGAGACTGCTGCAGCAACCCAATGGACCAAACGCCTTCTAGCGAGTGAAGAAAAAGCTTGGGCCCAGGGGGATCCTCAAGGCTTTTTTCTAGAATGGTCAGTCCTGATAGTCGTTACACTCGTCCGAAGAAAATGGTTTTTATGCTCTGAGCGGGACTCGAACCCACATCTCCTTGGTTACCTCTAATAGGCTAGCGCTTACCGGGTTTAATCTTTATCAGTGTCAGCCTAAACATTTATAATCAACCTTTTCTAGATTAAACAGGGAGTTTCGCCCTTAAAAGGGACTGGTCGGACCATCCACACTTTTAGGTCAGCCTTTCTGGGTGAACATCTCCGATTCTCCGATTCATTGATTTCTTATTTGTTTTTTACAAAATCAAATTACTGAATGCAAAATATCGAAGTAAGAGCTGTCAATGTGGCCTAAAGTTATAAAACACTGCTAGCAGTCATCACCCAACTACTACCCTCGTGCTACTTATTTATTTATTACAATGTGGAACTCCAGTCTCGAAAGTTTAACATTTTAGAAAAAGAGGACTCATACACACGCCGACATGTCGGAATAACGACTGCGCATGCGTGCGAGATAACAAGAGACAATGCTGAACAAATTTCCAAGATGGTGTCTCGAAATCCAATTTTAAAGCAAAAGTATGAAGTGTGTAATTTTTTCGACCAAAAAATGACGCATTTGACCTTTCACAGTGGACGAAGAAAAGCATGATAAGCAAACCCGGTATGTTAAGATCCTCGTCTTTTGTTCTTGCTTTTTGACAAGTTTGTGAACTTGGTTGACGTTTTTCCGACATGTAACACACGCCAAGTTTGACTTTAGATAGACGCTGGCTGACGCCATGTTGGTTTCATCTGGTAGCTGTTGACCACGTGTTAAAACGGCACAGGTCTAGGGAAAAGGGAGGGCGATATACTTCCAGTAGTTCCCAGAGCTACTGATATAAGTATACTACCATTATTCTAAAGCACGAAAGAGCAAGAATGATATTGTTTTTAGCTTTAAACTTCAAAAAATGCAAAAGATCTTCTAATTATGCTCAAGCAGTGCTTTTTGAAAAATTATGCCTGTTTGCTCCAATTATGCCAAAAATTATGCTGGCACACCCGGCCAAGGCCCAGCCAGGTTTGGCTATCCATCATAATGGCGGGGATATCCGTCACAAGGTGATCACAACTGATCTTTGTTTGTGCAGTACTTACCAATTTCATATAATTTCTCTTCACAACTATAGTAATATCAGTTATCCCGTTTCAACTGCATTTATGCCGCAGTTTTGACAGAAAAGTAGTTTAGCTAGTTCCTGCTCTCAGTACCCATTCCTCTCACGTCCAAATGCGCGCGCACGAGTCTGAACTTTCTACGGAAGAACTTCTTTTCTTCGGAAGACCTTACTTTTCTACGTAAGGCTTTGGATTCTACAGAAGGCGATCGTTTTCTACGGAAGACTTTATTAAAGGAAGATGTTGTTTTCTACGGAAGGCGTTGCTTTTTATGGAAAGAACTTGTAGTTTGGAAACAGCAAATATTTAGCCTCCCCGCAGGCTTTTGATATCCTTCGCTGCGAGAGCGAGATCTCTCGCAGCGAAGGAGAATAATAGTCTGGGGGGAGGCTAAAAATATTAGTAAAGAACAACTCCATTTCAAGAGAAAAAAGGCTTTTATTTTCAAGAAACACGTGCTATTTTAGAGGGAAGTCATGTCCCTTGTTGGCCACCGTACAACATAATATCACGTCTCAGTGCTAATAGCTGATAAATCCAAATTCAGTGCAATTGAAATACATTACCGGGAGAGTAAACAAGTATAGATGCCTTTGTCATTGATTCATGTCCTAGCCAACGCATCAGATCAAATACGACCACACAAAATTCATTTTTTGTGCGAAAAAACTGCTTATTAGATTTCTATTTTAAATCGCACACATGTGAATGAGACCGTGACGTTTCATGACCTGACTTTTACAGGATTGTGACAGACAGTTATTTATTTAGTGACAAATATTAGGTTCACTAAATTCTTGGCCACATTGCCGATCTCCTCGGTCAGATGTTTCTTTTTTTTTGCTTTTGGTGACTGAGACGTGATCTCGACTGAATTCATGTAGAAACCAAAACATTTATAATGACAAGATTTTGGGCAAACATGGAAAAAGTGATTTCATTAAGGTTGTTTTGAATAATTTTGAAACTTCTGCGCTGCCATGTAAACGATCAAATCCTTTACAGAAATTCAAATAACCTATACTTCTATTATTGTTTTTTGCTCTTCCAAAGTTTGGTTTTGGTTGCTGTTACCTTTCTGACAACACTTCCCTATGATATCTACTCGTATGCATAAGGTGTAGATACTGTGTTCAGCCACCTTATCCGAAAAGTTCTATATACTTCTTATAAATTTTTAATCATTGTCAACCAATTTTGAAGCCGCTTAGCCATTTTTATTACTATGCCTGATTGCAACCACGGTATTTTTCGGTTAATTAATACTTCTTTAGTTCTCGAAGAATTGATCGGCGCCGTATACAATAAAAGAAAAGGGGAAATTGAAATCTAAGTGAAACATTTGGAAATATAACTGACCAGAGGAAGATAAATCAGTTTACATCGTTCATCAGAACAGGTCAGTAATAATAATAATAATAATAATAATAATAATAATAATAATAATAATAAAATAATAAACAACTTTATTTCCAGAGGGTAACACATAACAGTAAAACTGATAAGCTAGTGGCCCTCATAAATTCAACTCAATTCATAAACTAATTTCAACACGTTCAATTCTTCAGGTAAACCATCTATCTAGTTATACGTGCTGTACTGATCGAAAATCCAGAATAAATAATAATAAATTGATAAACGAAAACCTGCTTTTCATGAATGTCGGGCGAATAGTTTTAATATATGTACATACTATCTAATCTTCAAAGAGACTGCTGCAGAATAAATTGTTGCGAAAATTACTCAGAGATTCTGCTTGCCGCAAATTCGACGGTGGGCTATTCCAAAGTATAATAGCCTGCGTAGCTCGCCGTTCTGGTCGGTCGAGAAGGTACACTCTTTCACCCCATTCCCCTCGCCGCCTCGCTGTTTTTCTCCGTTCCTCGACTGAGAACGCCGAGCTAATAACGCAGGCTAAAAGTACAACGCCACTATAGTTGAAACGGTTTTTTGAATAGTTGGTGCGGGGCATTGGAACAGCTAACTTACTCACAGAGTCTCTCAAGGTATCCACGACATGCATAAATAGATAGATATTTTATTTGGAACTATCAGAAAAAGAGGACATTATTTACAAACAGTGAGAAACTAACTAATTGACAATTCTAAAGAGGAAGTGTTTTTTTCAGTATGTGAAAGCCTCTATTGATAATTAGCTGTCTATTTTACATAGTCATTGTTATTATACAACAAAACAAGTAGCGGCTGACATCCAAATACATTTTACAGATCTTGGTGTGAAAAATGGATTACAATCTTCCCCATGTCTTGGTAACTCTACTTGGCATTCTACCTGTTTCTGAGACATTAGGACAATGTCCACCTCCAACATACTTCTCACTTGTCTATGGTAAGTATGAACAGGGCTGGATCCAGACTAGTTCACCTGGTTTCCAGAAACTAGTCACAGTTTTGTGACGCTCAAAGCTTTTAGTCCAAAAACTCTACCTTTCTGACCCGTTTTATCATTGTATTACGGTTCTAAATAGCTATTTTAGTCTTTCTGTACCATTTACTACCCTCCCCCTCCTCTCTTGTCAGATTTATTTGACCAGTTCGTGGTGATTCACTGGCGAAAGTCCCGTGAAAAACCCGCGCATTGTTCTATTATTCGCAGTGAATCAGTCAATCACAATTTCATTGGTCGGGAGATTTCCGATGATTTGGAAATCACTCAAAATGTTTTCCCATTGGCTACGAAGATTTCGGAAATCACTCACAAACAACTCGCGTTATATAAATAGCTTGGAACCGAACTTTCGCTGAGCATTAACCAAAAGACATTTAGTAAACTCTGTTGGTTCCCGTTCGAAAACAAACTATGGACTGGTCAAGGCATATTGATTGTCAAAGATTGGTCTTGAATACTGAAGAACAGATTAGAAATGATTCCGTAGATGTGAAGGAATTCGATTACGAAAGGTGAGTAAACTAATATAGGCTTCTAAGTCATTCCTGGACCGTTCGCGAACAAACAATGAAACACAAAATAACTTATTAAATGTTCTATTGTTTCGAGGAACCGTTATGGATATCAGTTGTTTCGAGGTCTATGTTCGCTGTTTCGGGCACATATAAATCTGATATAAGATGAAATGAAATAACGGTAATTATATTATATTTTGGCCAACGGCAACTTCACTTACAAGACATGTAATTCGACTCTACTCGCTTGCTAAGTGTCAATTTTATTTCACGTGTCAAATATAGGTTTCGATCACTGACCGTGCAATTTTCATAACAATAGCAATAGGGTAACGATCACTATAAACGTAAAATACAGTTAATAAAATTCACGATCGTATCGTAACAGTCTCTTGCAAATGTTATATAATTTGATCAGGCACTACAGGGAGTGGGACTCGATTCTGAACTACTAGTAAGAACATAATCATTGCAACTGTTGAGTAAAATAGTGCAAAAATGTGACTAAATTTTTTCACAAATTTTGCTAATTCTCCTCTCAAATTGCGCCAGAATGCATTTTAGAGCATCCATTTTTAGAAATATTCCAGGGAAGCATGCCCCCGGACCCCTCTAGAAACTCGGGGCCTTCGGCCCCTCGCTGCTCCGAGTCAGAATCTACTCACGATTTGGGCTAGATCCACCCCTGCGCCTTCCCTGAAAAGTTTGGAAGACCCTTAACTGACATAACTGAACATAGTTAACGCGGTCAGACAAATATTTGAAGATATTTTAACAAAAGCAACTACAACAAATATTGGTGTTAATCTCATTTTTACCAGTTTCTAAACTGAACTATGGCCCATCCAGACACGCACGTTTCACAGTACATTACCTGTTCCTTATAGATGGCGCAGCCGATGGCTGTGATCTTGGCCTAAAAGTTCCGCGAAGCTGCGCAGAAGCAGGTGTCTTTGTAGATTTAGCTTTAAGGTGCTTTTTTATAAAATGGAATCTTAGCTGCCGGAGCAATCCGTGCCCCACCTCTTAAATCTCGCTGTCACAAACTCCGTGACTGAAGCTACAACTCTTGCACAGGCCTTCTTCAGCTCTATGATGACACGGAAAAAAAAGCAAAACTGAGTTTAGACAACTAAAAACAGAGGATTTTCTCCGCTTACAAAAAAAGCCGGGACTGTAACAATTTGACACTGGAAAAGCTCCAAAAATAGGAAAAGTGGTAACTGCTGTTGAGAAATGCCGGATGAAATGAACATATCAAATATGTCAGGGCGAGAGAATTAAAACCAAAATAGAATGGAAAACTCAGTAGTAAAATTCAACAAGCTATGAAAAGGGGAAAAACTGAAATTCGCATTAAGGCATTGAACATCTACAGAGTTGTATGATAAAGATATAGAGAACGCAAAGGAAAACACCTTGATTTATAATCACAAAAATTAAGTTGCCTCCAAATTTAATCGCAGAACGTCAAGAAAGACAGAGCACTACTAAATAGCAGAATGTAGCTTTGGTTAGGGATCAAACTATCCAAATGAGAAATGCGAATTTCAGCTTGCGTTTCTGGCCCTGGGCTTGCGCGCAAGCCAAAACCTTGACATAGTATTTTTTCGTATATTCACTCCTTTCAAACAAATATATGCACGGATTTGATAATTGCTCTTTTCTCTCCCGTTTGTACAATCTGTGTTGTCTCTCTTTGTTGTGCATTTTACTTGGTTTCGTCTTAGCATTATTGAAGGATTTTGTTTTTAAGATATCGACGCATGAATGCGATCGAGTAAATGAATCGGCGCAGAATCAGAGGTCTTTGTGGACTTAACTTGAAGGTTCTCTCTTAAACAGTGGAATCTTAGCTGCCGGAGCAATATATATGTACCTCACCTCTTTAATCTCGCTGCCACAAAAACCGTGACTGAAGCTAGAAGTCTTCCACAGGTCCTTTTCAGCTCTCGGTTGACATGGAAAAAAGGTTAAACTGAGTTAAAATCCTGCTGTACACTCAAAAAGAGGCTTTTCTCCTCTTACAAAAAGGCCGGGACTGTAACCATTTGACTTTTGGAAAAGCCCAAAGATATCAAAACAGATAACTACTGTTAAAAATTGCCGGAGAAATAGAACATGTTAAATATGTCAGGGCGAGAGAATTAAAACCAAAACAGAATGGAAAACTCAGTAGTAAAATTCAACAAGCTATGAAATGGCAAAAAATTCGCCATAAGGGATTGAACATGTACAGAGTTGTATGATAAAGACATAGAGACGACAAAGGAAAACACCTTGATTTATAATCACAAAAAGTAATTAAGTTGCGTCCCAATTCAATCGCAAAACGTCAAGAAACACAGAGCACTACTAAATAACAAAATGAAGCTTTGGTTAGCAGTCAAACTATCCAAAGGAGAAATGCGAATTTCAGCTTGCGTTTCTGACCTTGGGCTTGCGCACAAGCCAAAAACTTAAAATAGTATTTTTCGTCTCTTCACTCCTTTCAAACAAATATATGTCACGGATTTGGTAGTTGCTCTTTTCTGTCCCGTTTGCATAATCTGTGTTATTTCTCTCTGTTGTGCATCAGATTCTACTGGGCTCCGTGTTAGCATTATTGAAGGATTTTGTTTTTAAGATTTTGACGCATGGATGCGATCGAGTAAATGAATCGGCGCAGAATCAGAGGTCTTTGTGGAGAGACGACAAAGGAAAACACCTTGATTTTTAATCACAAAACTGAGTAAGGTGCGTCCAAATTCAATCGCAAAACGGCAAGAAAGACAGAGCACTACTAAATAACAAAATGTAGCTTTGGTTAGGACTGAAACTATCTAAATGATAAATGCGAAATTCAGCTTGCGTATTTGACGCTGGCCTTGCGCACAAGCTAAGCCACAAACTTGTTATAGTATTTTTCGGAATTTCACTCCTTTCAAACAAATGTATCTCACGGATTTGGCAAATGCTCTTTTCTCTCCCGTTGGTATAATCCGTGTTGTCTCTCTTTGTTGTGCATTTTACTTGGTTTCGTCTTAGCATTATTGAAGGATTTGATTTTAAGATATCGACGCATGAATGCGATCGAGTAAATGAATTCACGCAGAATCAGAGGTCTTTGTGGACTTAACTTTAAGGTGCTCTCTTATACAGCAAAATCTTAGCTATACCGGATCACTCTGTGCGTCACCTCTTCAATCTCCGTGACTGAAGCTACAACTCTTGCACAGTTCTTCTTCAGCTCTACGATGACATGAAAAAAAGGTTAAACTGAGATAACATCCTGCTGTACACCTAAAAAGAGGCTTTCCTCCGCTTACAAAAAGGCCGGGACTGTAACAATTACACTTTTGGGAAAGCCCAAAAAATGTCCAAACAGGTAACTACTGTTAAGATATGCCGGAGGAATAGAATATGTCAAATTTATCAGGGCGAGAGACTTAAAACCACAACAGAATGGAAACTCAGCACTAAAATTCAACGAGATTTTTGAAATGGGGAAAAATTAGCCATAAAGGATTGAACATCTGCAAAGTTCTATGATAAAGGTATAGAGAAGACAAAAGAAACACCTTGATTTATATTCACAAAAAGGAAGTTGCGTCCCAATTCAATCGCAAAACGGCAAGAAAGACAGAGCACTACTAAATAACAAAATGTAGGTTTCGTTAGGACTGAAACTATCCAAATGAGAAATGCGAAATTCAGCTTCGGCTTTTGACATTGGCCTTGCGCACAAGCCAAAAACTTGACATAGTGTTTCTTCGGAATTCACTCCTTTCAAACAAATATATCTCACGGATTTGGTAATTGCTCTCTTCTCTCCCATTGGTATAATCTGTGTTGTCTCTCTTTGTTGTGCAATTTACTTGGTTTCGTCTTAACATTATTGAAGGATTATGATTTTAAGATATCGACGCATAAATGCGATCCAGTAAATGAATCGACGTAGAATCAGAGGTCTTTGTGGACTTAACTTTAACGTGCTCTCTTATACAGCGGAATCTTAGCTGTACCGGATCACTCTGTGCCTCACCTCTTCAATCTCCGTGACTGAAGCTAAAACTCTTGCACAGGTCTTCATCAGCTCTATGATGACATGAAAAAAGGATACAGTGAGTTGAAATCCTGCTGTACACTTAAAAAGAGGCTTCTCTCCGCTTACAAAAAGGCAGGGACTGTAACAATTACACTTTTGGGAAAGCCCAAAAAATGTCAAAACAGGTAACTTTTGTTAAGATATGCCGGAGGATTGGAACATGTCAAATATATCAGGGCGAGAGACTAAAAACCACAATAGAATAGAAAACTCAGTAGTAAAATTCAACAAGATTTGAAATGGGGAAAATTTGGCCATAAAATATTGAACATCTACAGAGTTGTATGGTAAAGATATAGAGAAGACAAAAACAAACACTTTGATTTATAATCGCGAAAAGTAACTTCCGTCCCAACTCAATCGCAAAACGGCAAGAAAGACAGAGCACTACTAAATGACAAAATGTAACCTAGGTTAGGACTGAAACTATCCAAATGAGAAATGCGAAGTTCAGCTTCCGTTTTGACATTGGCCTTGAGTACAAGCCAAACACTTGACACAGCTTTACTTCGCAAATTCACTACTTTCAAAAAAAGATATCTCACGGATTTGGTAATTGCTCTTTTCTCTCCCGTTTGTATAATCTGTGTTGTCTCTCTTTGTTGTGCATTTTACTTGGCTTCGTCTTAGTATTATTGAACGATTTTTTGAAAGATATCGACGCATGAATGCGACAGCGTAAATGAATCGGCGCAGAAACAGAGGTCTTTGTCGACTTAAATTTAAGGTTCTCTCTTATTCAGCGGAGTCTTAGCTACCAAAACAATCGGTGCCTCACCTCTTCAATCTCGCTGCCACAGACTCAGTGACGGAAGCTACAACTCTTGCACAGGTATTCTCCAGCTCTAAGACGACACGGGAAAAAAGGTTACTTTGAATCTGCTCTACACATAAAAGGAGGCTTTTCTCCGCTCACAAAATAGAGCGGACTGAACAATTGGAGTTTTGAAAATGCCCCATAAATATAGAAACAGGTAAGCAGTGTTAAAAAAATGTCAAAGGAAAGGATTCTGCAAAATATCCCAGATCCACAAAATACAAACCAAAAGAGAATGGAAATCTCAAAGTAAAAGTCAACAAAAATTTTCATCTTGCGTTTCTAACCTTGGGTTGCGCAAAAGCCAAAAACTTAACCTAGTATTTTTCGTATTTTCACATCTTTCAAAAAACATGACTCAGGGATTTGATATAATTGCTCTTTTCTCTCCCTTTTGTAGAATCTGTGTTGTCTGTCATTGCCGTGCATTTTACTCCGCTGCGTCTTAGAATTTTTTAAGGATTTTGTGTTTAAACCATCGATGAATGAATACGATCGAGTAAATGAATCGGCGCAGAATCAGAGGTCCTTGTCGTCTTATCCTTAAGTTTCTCTCTTATACAGCGGAGATTTAGCTACCGTATCAATCTGTGCCTCACCTCTCAATCTCTCTGCCACAGACACCGCGACTGAAGCTACAACTCTTGCACAGGTTTTCTCCAGCTCTAGGATGAGATGGGAAA
>JAOEHT020173448.1:0-11590 GCA_025448195.2 Parazoanthus atlanticus
CCCCACAATATCAGTCCTTCGGGTTGAACAAAAATGCTAACGACAACAGGAGCAACAACAGACGTTCCGCCCAGCGCTCAGAAGCTTTTTAATTTTGTAAATAATCCCCAACTAAACAAAAGCTATATAACCTCTTGCCGGCATTTAATGTTAACCCAAAATACTCCAAGACATAACAGGATATTCTGTCAACCCCGAACCCTACTAGAAAGATTTCAGAATCGTGTATTACCGCCTCTAGTTTTAATTATTGACTCAGGTTGGTTGGTTGTTAACCCTTAAAACGGCCGGGGGGTCAAATGACCCCCAAGGTTTTTCCGACCTAAAATCTGAAGTTTTGAAGCAATCAGAATAAAACTTATAGTACCTGTAGTCCAATTATGAACACATCTTTTGACGTTAATTGATTGAAATTATCACTTATAATTTATTCAAAATTAATTATGCAAATTAAAGTTTGAATCAGAAAACGGGATTTTTTGACAGAATTTGTTCTAATTTCTTCTTTTCAGTTTTATTCTTCATTATTTTCCTAATTGAGACTGTAAATACATGTTTTCTACTAAATTCAAACAGATTTGCTGCAATTATGTTGTAAAACAACTGTTGCCATAGCAACAATTCTTAATTAAAACTTGATTGTTGTTATGGAAAGTAATTATCTAACTCAAAGCTGTCTACATGCCAAAGCTCGATATTTTATGTGCAACCATTTGGAAAACTATGGGGGTCCGATGACCCCTCCCCCTGGGCTGGTTTGCTTTCAAAAATAACTTGGCCGTTTAAGGGTTAAACTTAGATTATGTTTTTGTTTTGTATTTGTATTATTTGCCTTTAAAACATGCAAAGGTAGGTCGATATGCAATGTATACAATGTAATTCAGCTTTTGCCGTAATATTGTTATTGATAGACTATAATTAAGACCTAGAATAATTGTTTGTATGGGTAATCGAATGGTTTGGAGTGCAATTCGGGATTACTCAGCACGAACGAAGTGAGTTCAGTTTGTGGTCTTTGAAATGTTTACGAGTGATGATTAATCTCGAATTGCACGAACAAACCTTTCGATTACTTGTTAATAATATGCATGACCCGGAGTCTGCCAGGCTCACACTCTGTCCCGTCTTGTTTGCCAACCATCGCGTAAAACTCCTTGAGCACTGCGTTCAGCTCCTCATGTTTGTAACTTTCCATGTTGTCATCATATCCTGACTGATTTGCCCAAGATTTCCACACTTTGAGCCATTTGTTTGTACTTACAATAATAATAATAATAATAATAATAATAATAATAATATGTTTATTCCCTTTTTGGTAGCATAATCGCTAAATTACAAAAGGGGTCAGTAACTTGAACATGCATAGTAGCAAAAGATTGCAAAACATACAAGGAGGTTCTTATTGGATGCTTTGTCTTTCAAAGTTTGAATTAGGTCTCCGTTGCACTAGGCAAACCTGGCCGCCATTTTGTTTGTTTACAACCAGTGCAAATTGCATGTTATTGCACTGTTTTGATTTGTAACTGCACTGTTTGGGATTAACAGAGGGGTTCTTAGCCAATCAGATTGCAGAAACTTTTCTATGCATCACGAAAGTCAAAAATCCAAGATGGCCGCCAAAAATCCAAGATGACGGCCATTTTGAATTTTTGCAATTGTTACCATATCAACAGCAGCCAATTAATTAACCATAATTTGTATGGAAATTAATTAGTGGGTCATGTACTAATTGCTTGCCAAAGTATGCGCGAATTCTTAACCGTTTGGATAATCATGGGGGCGTCAAGTTGACCCCTCCCCCTCCATTGGTGTTCGGAAAAGTAGCTGTTGCTTTTCTAGGGTTAAATGATTTTAAACACTCTCTATTCGTTGTAATTTGACCTCAGTCGCTTTGCTATTTTATTATCTGGCAAGTTGATCTTTAACTCTGCCCTGATCGGGGCTATTGTGGCCTCAAATAGACTGGGTGGCGAAACGGACATCATTTAAAGATTTCCTATAATAAACATTGGCAACGTCCAAACTTTCATTATACTTAAATATTCCGCAAATCACAATGTATCTTTTGATAATTAGTTATCTTAGTGGTGACTTGATTTAACATTACAAACCCGCCATCTTGAACCTTACGTTTGCATATTTTCTAAGGCGTCCGAAAATTGCACACTATGTTTTGAAAGTTGTTGAAGAAATGAGATCTATACTTAGGATAATTATATTGTAGTTTCAGTGAGAAAACGTTACTAAGTTACATTTTTTAGAAAAAAAGTTGTCTTCAGAAGTGAAAGACTAAATCAGAAATGCAGTTTCTATACCAATGAAAGAAGAGAGCTGCATCGCCTCGAAATTATGGTAAAATTGTTAGTAGATAAATTATAGGAAAAGTCAGAAAGTTCCATAGTGCTATAGCTCGATATATCGATGCGGATTAGCAAATTTAATGCGTCTTAAGGGAACCGCTTCGCAACCTCCCCCAGGCCAGGCAGCTAGAGTTAAAATTGTGTTGCATGTTGCCAAAACCAATAAAGCAAACTCCTATCCTTCCTCGCCTCCTCCCTTTCTTTTCAAAAGTAATCACTCACTGTATATGCTTTTAAAAGATTAAGTCGCAACTGATAGTTGTCTTATTGTAATGTATAATGTCAGTGCGGATTGTATGCTGATTGTAGTATAATTATTATCCCTTTTCGTTTTATAAATCACGATCAACAGGCGGCGAAACAGAAATAAAGAAACCAAGGCGAAAGGACCTGAACCAATGACGTTACGAGGTATGGCATTACAGCCCAATGGTATTGGGGGCAGTAATGCCAACCTGGTGCCTGAAGAACACATTGAAGAAGATAGACGTTCTCCAGTTGCTACAAAATCGCCTTATCCCAAATTACCGTTAAAGGAAAGCCGGGCAAAATATGAAAATGTACATGTTGAAAAAGGTATCTATAGAAAAATCAATCATCATTATAAATCTAGCTGAATTGTCAGGCATTTATGGTTTCTTTAATTCTTAGCTATTGTAACCCTAACGTCGTTTTGTACATTATTACTCTCCGAGATATGAGCAGCCACTCCACTTTTCTATACAATGTATTTTTGACAGTTTGGTTATATGTCATTGACATTTAGTCGAATTCTAAACTTCTTGCTCAACCACTGACAACAACAAGCACGTAACTGATATCGAATTTATGTTTCCCATGTCTCCGCACGTACTACTCCAAAAATATACATAACAATTAACACAACGCCAAGGGGGAAATTCTTTCCCTTTGTTGTAATATTTTGCTACTGTTGTAGACTGATTTATTAAGGAGCAAGGGAACTATCACTCAGTGAAATTACTTCCTTTTTAATCTTGTTGAATACCTTTTTTCTTGGTCATCTACGATTTTTTTCCTTTTATAATTTACAAGTACATCTATTTTGCTTATTTTGTCATTTTTCAACTTTCATTGCATAATTTTTTGAACCTGTTTTTAGTGTTAGCCACCTCCACCGTTGGAGTATCATCATTTACAGTATATCATCTAGGTTTAAAGAGATAAGTAACTTTTGTTAATGCAAAAATGTGTTTTGTCAGTAGCACCTCTTACAGTTCCTGCTTTGGAAGGAGAGAATGAACTGTACAGCAACGCCCTTGAAGAAGGTCACCACAAACCTATCCCCGTTGTTCAGTTCTCAGAATACATGAACAGAGTGAAAGGAGCAAACTACGCCAGATTGAAACAGGAATACAACGTAAGATACGCGATAATAACAGCAATACTCACTTATGGGGGTAGCAGGACTAATTAAGAGCCTAATTTTTTATGTTTGGTCGCTGTGATTGATCGATCAAGTGACATTAAACACTGGTTCTGCATTTACTTGATTTGCAAAAAGGAAGTTGAAAGATCCAAAATAATGTCTAAAATGGAGTAATAGTCATTTCAATATAAAACTAATAATTGCGTTTTGTCAGTTCCGAATTGCAACCCTTAGCACAAATTTAGTAACAACAGTAAATCTGGAATTAATACATCACATTCTAATCTAGATAAAAGTAGTTGCAACTAATGAATACAAGTAAGGAAACCAGCCAAATTATGCAAAAACGTAAACAAGAAGCTGGATCCTAAGTTGTTTTAACACATAACAATTATAATTCAATAAACTGTATAATAATTTATACTGTTACTCGGCAAAACCGTTGTGATACTTAATTGTCAACTGGACGTTGTTTTCTGATTGTTAAAGCGTTTGGTCAATACTTTAAGGTACGTACCTTGCAAAAGACTGGTAAGAATATGCTACTATAACCTGTTTAATTTTTTTCAAAACATTGAAAATAATGTTTTCAACACGAACCGCGTTTTTGTTATCACGCTGCAAAGCATTTTATGCAGCCTTTTAAATTGTCTACGAATGTACATTTTGTCATTTTGTGATTATAATTTTGACTGTTTCGGTTTGTTTCCATTACTCTTAACAGGCATTACCCAAATCAAAACAGTTTCCGTGGACAGTTGCTGAGAAACCAGAAAACAAGAAACTTAATCGTTTTGCCAACATAATGGCTTGTAAGTACAGGAATTGATTGTAAGTAGTGTCACTGAGAGTAATTAGTATCATGGAGTTTTAACCCGATGGGAACGCAAATCTAGATTCAGGAATCGAGTTTTCTCCGTAGGTTTTATGAAAGTTTTTGAACCCTTGTTTCATAATAGCATACACAGCTAACTAACAAATTAAAAATGTTTGAGATATTTTTGTCAATAGAAATGAACAAGTAGGGGAAAAGGAATCATGAATAACAAAACCTGAAACAGTAGCGAGGTTAAACCCCCTGCCTTATGGTAAATGATGTATAATTTCAACGAAGTTGCTACTCTCAAGCTAGCTGGTATATCAAACGAACTTACTACTGTCAAGAAAGTTCAAGCAATTGACTTCTTAAGACAACTGAGTTATCAGTTCCACTAGAACAATAATAGACAGGAGTTTCACACACGTATGGGAACTACACACTTTCTTTTATTAACGTGAGATACTTCAAAAACACAACATTGTCACAATATACGTATGGGAACTAAAGGAGGCCATTATCAATTACGCAATCAAGTCGTCAATCCTGAAACGAGCCAATTCCTACAGGAGTAGCCACAAACAATGTATTTTGTACCTAGCTGAGAAGATTTCGTTTTGACAATACTTTTAAAACAAATTTTACGCCACCAGCTCTAAACCGCAGTAAGCTACATGCAAATTTAGTCTGAAGATCACCTTGAAGCGTGAAATTATAGTCACTGACATTTTTAGCGAATTAATACGTTTTATATTTTTTGTATTTTATGATTTTAATGTTTTTAACCGCTCTGCGCTGGCGAAAACTCTCAACGCCAGTGTCGTCACACAATCCAACGATTTTTCATGATTGGCATCTGTCTGTGACACGACTTAAATGCAAGCGAGTTTATCGATTAATGACAATTGGTATGTTTTGAATAGATAAAGCTGATCACACAACTAATGTCAACTGAAAGTAAATGTACAATTAAACAAAAAAAAAAATTTGGGATAGGCTGTTTACCTGATTACTGTGGCAAATCAATTGTTTTCAAAATCTTAATCGTCGCTTCTATCAAATGCCATACTAGCTAAAGAAAATGCTTAGTTTTTCTTGCGTCAAATTATACTTCTTTTATACCGTAACAATAATTATTACTTGATGCTAGTGATTGTCCTCCCAATGATTAAGTCTCCTTGTTTTTGTAGACGACCATTCCAGGGTGAATGTAGAACCTGCAGGAGGTGTGAAGTACATTAACGCTAACTTTATAGACGTGAGTATGTCAAAGCAAATGCACTTTATTGTTCGGGGCCTGGAAGGTGTCGAGTTTAGGTTTCGGCGCTGTTTGTGTGTGTGCGCGCGTGCGTGCGTTTGCGTGTGTGTGTGTGTGTGTGTGTGTGTGTGTGTGTGTGTGTGTGTGTGTGTGTGTCGCGCTTGTTCAGCGCTATGTTGCGCGAGATCATTTTGTGCCCGTGTTACTAAAGGCGTCTAGCGTAGTGTTTAGGGCAGCGGTGGACGCATCTCGAACGTTGTTATTAAGGTGTTATTAAAATTTCGACAGTATTAGAAACCACTACACTTGTTTCAGATTTTGACATTACAGGAGTACCATCAAGGAAACAATTGGGCGCCGGGAATGATGTGCAGCTACATTAATATATTATTCAGTTATTCAACAACGCAATATTTTGGAATCAATTTAATTAATAACCAAGAATGACTTCACAAAAGCGATTGTCATAGATTTGAGCATTGCATGCACATTTAAATAACTATATAAATCAAAAGAAAGTAGGCACAGCATTATTTTGGCAATCCTTGAAAAACAAAAATCGTCCAGATCATTATTTCAGTTCCAAAATTGTGCGTGTATTCACAGTATAATTATCGTCTTTAGGGATGGGATGGAACACCGAAGGTCTACATTGCAACCCAAGGTAATGAGTTAATATTTTATTATTATGTGTTTTGTTTCCCTTGCCTAAATTTTAAAGATTTTGGCATCAACTCAAAAGAGAACTTTATAACCAGCTCATTTAGTTCTCGAACAAATTATTGAGGTTAGGATTGTGTAACACAGACAGCTCGAAATAAATGTACCCAAGGTAACTTGAAACTACTTTAACATCAATTTTTATTTGTTAAACATTTTGCTATAAAAACCAAAACGTGGAAATTAGATTTAGCAAACTGACCAAACAAATGAAACAAAACTGTTGTAAGAAATTGACACTCTTTTAGAAATACAATCAACTATTCTCTATAAAGGGAAACAACATGAGAAACCGACCTAAATTTCCTGTTTTTAAGTTTTATTGCAAAAAATAATAAAACAGTGACATATGTCCTAGATTGTACCAAGAAACTTGACGATTAGTAGCAGTATGTCAAAGCAATATATATCTTTAACTTCGTCAGTTAACTTTAACTGTAAGGTTTATGGGGGGAGGAATTTGGAACACCCCCTCCCCACACACAAATACACACACCCTCCCCTCTCGAATTATTTTCAATATTTGTTGCAGTTTTCCCCCAAAACTTTTTTAGTGGCTATTAGTTTTTAGTAAACACGTACTTTTTAAATTTTTATTTCAATTTGCCACTCCTCCGGCTTGGATCTTTTTAATTTTATTCCGAAAATATGGAATCATTATGCTGTGATTTTGTCAAAAATATAATTTGTTTGACTCAAGATTGTAGAAACGGAACATTTTTTACACGAAAAACAAGTTTTTTGTTGGTCTATTATATTTACGTTACACAAAAAACTTTGAAAAAATAAAAAAAGACCTGATTTTCTGAAAAGATGCCACTGTTTTGTTTTGCAATAACCATGGCAGCCAAATAACATACGCCTAAAACGTTAGTGTTTTCTCCAAAAGACCCAAACCTTGTAACAGTTAAAAAATACGTTTATTACTGACTGATAGCATGACATTAAAAATAGTTTAGTATTCCTTATTGTATCTTGGAAGGAAACAATTTTATTACTATTTAGGACCAAATCCTACAACGGTTCCAATATTTTGGCTTATGGTATGGAACGAAAGAGTTGGTTCTATTGTCATGGTTACCAATATTATGGAAAAAGGAAAGGTAAGGTTTTAACAAATAAAACGATTTGTGCGTGTGAGAGTATGTGTGTGTGTGTGTGTGTGTGTGTGTGTGTGTGTGTGTGTGTATACATATACATTTATAAGGAAATGTCATGATTTAAGGATTGTTTGGGAATAGTTCCTCTTTTGAATGACTTTGTGTCCACAGCACATTCCAACTGAGCGTGCCCTGGTGACGAATTAAACAGGTGACTGTATTGTAGCTACTTACTTACTTTCCTTTATAGACAAAATGCCACCAGTACTGGCCGGAGAACACTGCAGTGTATGGATCTGTTAAAGTCTCTCTGCACAAAGTGGAAGCGTTCGCCGACTTTACAATAAGAACTTTTATTTTGAACAAGGTAACATTTGTTATGTCCTTAGTAAATTCACAGACGAATGTTGTATAGAAATATTACTGGAAGGGAATTGATCTAAAAGTAAACTTCACCAAGTGAAATATATCAAGCTACCCGTTGCAATCACTGCTTCCTTTAAAACTGTTATTATCACAACTGTTACAAGCCTTATCAGTTCTTAATAAGCTATACGCCAATATTTTGCATCCAAAATTGAAGAACTAGAACTTCAAAAGAAAATTAAGTATTCAAGTAAAAACGTAAGTTTCGCATGGCTGACCATTTGTATTAAAAGGCACTGACTACACTATGCTGATATATATTAACGATCACGCTCTTAAACTATGCGCTAGCTGCAATTCCAGTTGCAGTAATTAATTCCTTATTTCCGACAGGATTCCCAAACCCGTACGATTCTCCAATTCCATTTCACTGTGTGGCCAGACCACGGTGTTCCTCGGCTGCCAACAAACATAATAAGTTTAAGGCGACGTGTGAGAGCACGGACACCAAAAGACACAGGACCAGTCCTGGTACACTGCAGGTAAAGCATCTAGTTAAATGTTACGTACAAAGTGTCTCATTATGTCAAGCCGCCATACTAATAGCATTATAATCATTGAGCAGTGGCATGGGAACAGTCCCTTTACACCATGGTTACATTGTTGTCTTCCATGAATGTATACAATTGTGAATTGGTAAGGTGGTGTGAATTTCAAAACACCCGGGGACAAATGTCCATTTATTGTAAACGCAGTTTTTATTGTACTATAATATGTTTAAATAGGCGCGCTGCACTATTGATCTTTGTGTTTTTACATTTAACCACATCTAGACGATAATAGTGCTGAGAAACCGATCCACATGGATTTGCAAAAATAGTATTATTATGTGTTATTTTACCCCTACATCCTGGAATTTATTCATTGTCCTTGTTTTATGTTGGTATTTTCTGTGTTAGTAATCTGTCCAAGTCAAACTGCTTATACCCCTTCAACCCCAGGAGGGGAGGGGGTGGAGGTGGGGGCTGTATCGACCCCCTACCATTCCTTATTGCGGCTTATAAATTTTTGATTAAGTTGAAATTTGCATGTAAAAAGCACACCTGGAGATATTTTTTCAACTATAATTTATCCCGTGAACTTGATTCTCTTTTGGTGCTAGAGTAAGAGTAATAAGACTAAGACTAACCTTTACAAAAATGTAGGTATTGTATCAACTGAAATTGTTTGTTATAGGCTTTTGATTTGAAAACGAATTTAATATCGATTTTTCAAAAACTATCTGGGATTTAGAGAGATCAAATAAAACAACCGACCAAATATACTTCGTGGCTAAAGTATTTTAGGAACATAAGCAATATTGTGACAAAAAAATAAAATAAGAAAACCAAACTTAGGGAAACTTAGAAGGGGAAGTGTTAAACCAGCAATGATAAACAAAATTTGGTGTATCATTTCAGTGCTGGGGTTGGCCGAACTGGAACCTATATTGTGATCGACGCCATGTTAGAAAGAGCAAAGAAACAGAAGAATGTTGATATTTACAACTACATGCACATGGTTCGAAACGGTCGCATTCACATGGTTCAAACGGAGGTGAAGTGATATGAAGTGAATGCTATATTTTTAGACATTTACTTTGTTTAACCGTATCATTCGCTACATGAAAAGCATGTAGATTAAAGCCAGATGTGCACAGGGACTGCGGGGTCGAGGGGTGTTGGAGCTAATTAGCAGCTTTCTTAACAAGATTTACGTTTTGGCGTTCGGAGCGCGCTCTTTTCTCTTGCAAGAACGAAGGACTACATGGGGCAAAAGCGTAAGATTGGCGTCCCTCCCAACAATAGTTCGTTTATCATTCGTGAGATCCCCCCACTCCACAAACATTTGTTTTTTCCTTGATTTAGGTAAATGTTGTTAATTAAATAATATTTCTTTAACACAAAGGGATAAGAGTAAATTCCCTATGGCGCTCAGAGACGAGCATAGAAGACCCAGCAAAGGTTCAACAATGTTGCAATAGCAAAACCCACAATTCAAGAAAAGAGATAAACTCAACTTGTTGTCTTGCCTGTTGAATTTGTGACTCGAAATGAGAACCACAAGCATAACTTTAGAACTTTCAACGAGGCAGATCTCATTCACGCCGATAAATAGCGAAGCTCCGAGATATGAACTGCTGTAAGAACTCAGAATTATCAATTCAATGTCCCAAGAACAAAGAAAGGCAAACTCAGGATAAAATAATGTTTAACTCCATAATAAAAACTAAGTGGGGTCTAAATGCATGAACAAAAAAAGCTGAAATATATTTCTACTACATGAATGCATTACAGAGTCCAGTCCCTCCCCTTGCATTCCACATATGATTAAAAGATTGAACCAACATTTTTGGCTCTTCTACCAACGTTTTGTGGATTATTTTTTTTACTATACTATGCTCTCCTTTTTTTGTCGTTTTTTAATGATTCTCATAAAATCATATTCAATTGTATACGGTCTTACTGCCTCATAGGATCAGTATATATTTCTTCACAAAGCTGTTCTGGAAGCCCTCACCTGTGGAAACACAGAAATTAACCCGAATGATGTCAGGCGTTCTCTGAAGAATTTGGCGGCCCCGGGTGGCACTCAGGGAAAGACTGGCTACGCACTTGAGTTCGAGGTGAGATGTTTTCTTTCCTTAAAGAACGGCCTATGCATCTTAAATCACAGTTTTAGTGTAGTTTACTATTATTAAGCTTAAAACATGACTCAGAAAAAATATATGCTGCACCAAAACACCTCCAGGATACTGTCTGTTAATCATTTCAAGTAGAAAAGGTTTTAATGACGAAATTATTCGCACATCCACACGATTAAAGTTACTCTTAGTGTAGCAATAACCAACAAACAGTAATTTTAAAATATTAAAATATTTCTGTGTTAAGCTTATAACTATCTGTAATAGTTAGTCCTAAAAATATGTTATATTCTTAAAGCTTGTTAGTTTCTAAGCAACCACCTGTTCAAGTCTTCTTCTACGAGTCTGCCTTATTTGCAATAATGTTTGAACGGTTATTTGTGTTGCATAAATTGTTATCATGGTGCATACATACATACCTACAAACTTTATTTTGACTCGAATTTTAGAGTAGCTGAATAAGCTAGCATCTTCGAGTATGACACACATGTTCTTTAGCTAGACATGTTACAAAACAGTTCAAGCGTTTTATTGCAGCAGTATTTTAAGCACATGCTAACTTGTTCCCCTACAGCGCCTCAGTTTTGTCTGCCCGAACCCAGGAGGAGAGGAGTGCGAAGCTGCTTTGAAGCAAGTAAACCTTAAGAAAAATCGTTTCAAGGAACTGATCCCCCGTAAGTACAAGTCCAATAATTTATTCAACAGTCAAAAAACCCCTTGTATATAGTTACATATACTTTTGTTGCTTTGTATATTAGTCTAGTTTACATGCATATATTTTATAAAGCACCGCTGATCAGCACAGAAAACGGTGATAAGGAAATTTCTTCTTCTTCTTCTTCTTCTTCTTCTTCTTCTTCTTCTTCTTCTTCTTCTTCTTCTTCTTCTTCTTCTTCTTC
>JAOEHT020173555.1:0-11590 GCA_025448195.2 Parazoanthus atlanticus
TCTATGTTTCTATAACTCGTTAGTCTCAACACGAATCAAAGATATCCTTCACTGAGTTAATCAAGCTATTTACTCAGCTGTTTCTACAACGATTCAGTTAAAAAAAAACCCTAATAAACAGCTCGCTTAGTAGCGAAATGTGTGTATTTTACCTTTATCATCCAGGCTCCGGTTAATCGAAAGCTGGTTAACTTAACTGCAATAGTTAACCGCTAACGGGTGGTTACATTAGCTAACCGTTGGTCAGCTAACCATAGGTGAAGTTCCCGTTGTTCAAAGGTCGGTTAGGTTGAAACTAACCACTGGTTAGCTAACCAATGGTTAAATAAAATAACCCGAACATTAACCTTTCCCAAACAAGTTTAACACGTTCCTTTTTCGCAACGTTTGCAATCTTTTTCGCGTACCTGGCAACCACCCTTCCCATCAATTTTTGAAACTTTGTAACCAGTTTGTGAAAAAGGCGGCAAAAACTTGCGAGCGCTGCAGCCGTGCACCTTTCGGTTTCCCGCTCTTTTGGTCTTTTGCGGGAGTTTGTGATGATGTGTGTTGTGTTGCCAGGTGTAGTTCAAAGTAATCAGTTAACAAATGGTTCATCCTTTCATAGATGATAGTGGAGGCTGCATGTTTTTAAAAGAACAAAGAAATGGTTGTAGAAGTGTTATTCAGTTTCCTGTAACTCACAGTTTAATTGTTAATTGTGTCTTGAATGTTTGCCAGGTGCTGGAGGAGGTCGCGTGTTTATGAACGTCTCCTTCCTACTGGAGATTGATGGAGTGTTGTCTGTAGACGGCGCAGACGCTCAGCCTCAGGGCGGAGGGGGAAGTGGGGGAAGTGTGTGGATATACTGTGGTATCATCAAAGGTTATGGCAAGATCACAGCTAATGGTGGAGCCTCTCCACCAGGCCCCCACGGTACCAACGGAGGAGGAGGTGCTGGAGGGAGGATCGCTGTATACTTCAAACAAAACGATACATTCTCCTACTTTAGGTATTTAACCCTTTGATTTTAATTCAATACATTTTACTTTCATATGTGTTTACCTACCATTGTAACTGTAATCTGAACGTACGTTTATGTTGTGAAGAAGACAGTAGTCCTTGTTGCAAAGCTTCTTTTTGTTTGTTGCTGATATCATATATTTATTGTTGCAGAGAGATATTAAAAGCGATTTTTGTCTCGAAATTTCTAGTTACAACGCCCATGGAGGTAAAGCCGCAGCAGGAGCAGAATCGGGAGGGCCTGGTACAGTGTTTCTATATCACCTGATCCATACGCACCGGACTCTGTTGGTGGATAACGCTGGGGAAAAACCGCTGAACAAGCATATCAACTACAACAGTTTGGTGGGAGAAGGTGGCAAAGCGTGGATCATGCCCGAATCAGGTATTCACCATTTTGCCGACAATAGACACAAGTTTCACTTTGAAGAATTGCAAGTCTACGGCGGCGCACACCTTGCTGTTTGGCCAAATCCAGTCAACAACTCGAACAAGAACGTGTCGCTCTTCTTCAAATACATGATAGGTGACAGGTCAGGGATGGTTCACGTTGGTGGCCGACAAGTACTAGACTTATTCCGACCCGAGATTGATCTACCATTTAGTGCCCAGGTTTACAGTGGCGGCCATCTTGGCCTTGCGCCCTACACGGAAATCCACGGTGTGGAAATTATTCTTCGCGGAGTGCTGGCTTTTGTTGAAAATATTACCCTACACCATGGCGGTCAGCTGTGGCTGAACCATGGAGGACGGTCACACCAGATGAACGAACATGGTTACAGGTTCGATACTGTGCGTGTGCAGGACCGTGGTATTATTCACTGTGTCACCTCACCTGTCAGTGATCCAGGCATAACCTTCCACACCCGGGCGGTGTTCATTGAAGGTGGTGGACTGGTCCGGGGATCACGCCTAACATTCCTAACAGAGAACATCACTATCGATGACGAAGGAGCCCTGGTTGCCGATGCTCTCGGCTATAACAGCTCGCATGGCTACCAGGGGAGCGGCTTACATGGACGTATTAATCCTGGACACGGCTCCGACAATCAAAATGGAGGTTCGGGTGCTGGTCATGGTGGAAGCGGCGGACGTGGTAACGTCGCCAGTGGCGCTGCAGTGACGGGATTTGCTTACGGTGACCTGTACGAGCCAGATGCGCTCGGCAGCACGGGTGGAAAAGGCTATCAAAGTAAGCGAGGCGGCACTGGAGGTGGGGTTCTGTGGATGAACGTTACTGGCTTCATAGATGTGGACGGAAGAGTGTCAGCCAATGGTGAAGATGGCCCTAACGCCGGTAGTGGTGGTGGTAGTGGTGGAAGCATTTGGATGTTTTGCAAGGAAATCCGAGGATACGGTAAAATATCTGCAAATGGCGGGAGAGGTTCTATGTCGGGGTCATTCCCGGGAGGTGGCGGTGCCGGGGGACGAGTGGCAATATACTTCCAAGTGAATAAAACGTCAACTTATTTTGTATACGAAGCACGAGGGGGAGCAGCCTTGGGATGTAAGTTTGGAAAGGAGAATTTGTGCAAGGCAGAAGTTGGTGGGCCTGGAACAGTTTTCTTGTATCATATGGTTCATGTCCATCGGACATTGCTCATTAACAATGGCGGACAAAAACCACTCGTTTCAGCGATCGGGGACTACACGGACTTATCACGTGATGGAGGTCGGGCATGGATCCTTCCTCAGTCAAGTGGACACCACTTTGCTGATCGTGGTTTGAACTTTCATTTTGAAGAACTTCAGATTTATGGTGGGGGGCACTTGGCCGTTCTGACTGACCCTGTTGGACGGAACGCGTCCTTGTTTTTCCGTTACATGATAGGTGATCGCACAGGTACAGTGCACGTGTCCGTGAATCAGGTGATGGATCTTCATAGGCCTACCATTGACCTGCCATTCAGTGTACACGTGTACTATGGCGGCTACCTAGGACTTGCTCCTTATACAGAGGTACATGGAGTCACTATGTACATATCTGGGGTTCTGGCACACATCCAAAACATGACCCTACACCACGGAGGAGCAATCTGGATGAATCACGGCGGTCGAACGCCTAATGAAACTAACAGCACTTTTGCTTTTGATGCTGTCCGTGTTCAGGATAGGGGCTTGGCTAAGGGAGTTACCTCAGCAGTCTTGCATCCTGGAATAACCGTCAAATTAAGGGCGCTGTTTGTGGAAGGTGGCGGCATTTTTCGAGGCACAAAACCTACAATTTTGGCAGAGAATATCACAATTGACGATGGGGGAAAGATGGAGGCTGATGGATTAGGATTTAACTTGTCACATCCTACAGGATCTAGTATTCATGGCCCAATTAACCTGGGCCGCGGCCATACTTCCAATTCGGGGTCTTCTGGTGGAGGGCATGGAGGACGAGGTGGGCGTGGCAGTGGGACTCCGCTGACCGGGGAGGCATACGGGGATTTATACGAACCTTTAAGGTTTGGAAGCCGCGGAGGAGGGACTAAAGGAGGCAACGGCGGAGGAACAATTTGGTTTAACGTCACTAATGTTATCCAGATTGACGGCGAGGTTACTGCTAACGGGGCGTCTGGAAAGGACAGGTAATTTATAGACTATTTATGTAAGACGAGGTACTTCCTAATTCTCCCTTCTATGAGTAAACGTTTTCTTAAATTATCTAAAGCTTTTCTTCCACATCCAGCTCAGATTGCAACTTATGCATCTGTTTAATGTTGGAGAGACTACATGTTTCAAAATTATCCGAGGAATTATTCCCTAACCCCTTGTTTTTGGTTGACGCAAGTTTTTGCCTCGTTTTAGATTATGATGTAACTACGGCCCTACATTATTTTTTGGACTTTTGAAAATTTGCAGTAACTTTTAATATTAGTATTAATAATAATAATAATATTTTATTATTGTGATGATGATGATGATAAAACAGATTATATAACATCGATGATGCAAATCGGTGAACAACATCATCATACTGCAAAGGTTTTCCCAGTTTCATTTTTGTCTTTAAGTATGGTTAAGACATTCCCATTATAATATCCTCTAATGTTCTTAATGAGATGTACTAGTAACAGCGGTATTTGATATAAATTGCTATCAATGTAACGTACAATTATATCTCTGTTTATCTCTGCATGATACACAGAAGATTGCAATGATTTTGCATGTTGACACTTAAAATGTTTTGCAATGTTGCATAGAGGGGCAATACAAATTAGTAATGCATCTCGTCTGTTTGTTGCTGCAGGTTCAGCGGTGGAGGTAGCGGAGGAAGTATCTGGATGCACTGCTACCGGATGAAAGGTACCGGCAGTATCACCGTCAATGGGGGTTCAGGCGGGGATGCCTCGGGGGGTGGAGCCGGCGGAAGGATTGCAGTATACTTTACTGAAAACACAACTTATACCGGAAGTTTCCAGTCCCGCGGGGGTGCTAGCAAGGTTGAGCCGGGTGGTCCTGGCACTTCCTTTATGTACCACATGGTGTACACTCACCGGACACTGCTTGTGGACAATGGCGGCCAGCGACCTCTGAACCCAAGAATTCCGAACTATTCTGACTTAACACAAGATGGAGCCCGTGCATGGATTCTTCCAGAGTCCGGTTCACATCAGTTTGCTAACGCTTCTCACGCCTTCCACTTCGAAGAGCTTCAGATTTACGGCAGTGCCCACCTGGCGATTTTAACTGAACCCATTAACCGCAAAATCTCAATGTTTTTCCGCTATATGATCGGGGACCGAACTGGCACGATCCATGTCAGCCGCAACCAGGAAATGGACCTGTATCGGCAGTTCTTGGACATCCCGTTCAATGCGTACATCTACGACGGCGGTCATTTGGGCCTTGCACCCGTATCAGAGATGAACCAAGTGTCGGTCCACGTAGAAGGAGCTTTGCACCATATCAGAAATTTGACCATACTCAACGGGGGAACCCTTCACTGCTATTTGACAGGTTCTACTGGCACAGATCTTGACCGCCAGTTTACGTTTAATGAGACATTGCGCATCATGGCGGACTCAAAAGTTATCACTCACAGTCCAAACGCGCATTCTGATTGGTTCACTCTGAAGGCCAAGATCCTATTGGTTGAGGGCGGAGGAGAAATAAGGACTTTCAGTATGAACATCCTGGCAGTTAATCTTACTGTGGATGATGGCGGACATATTAATGGAAATAGTGGTAAGTAGCGCACATTCCAGTTTGTGTTTGTATAAGTTGCATAAATTGGCAAAATTGATTTAATGTTAAGCTTAATTAAAGTAATTCGGAAGACATATTGTGCAAGTATTATTCGAAAAACGAGCTTCACCTAAATTGGATGTGGATTCTAAGTAAAATATTATCAGCAAGCATTCAAAAATTAATTACTTGAATACTAGAGATGTCTGTAATGGAATACATCACATCACGAAAATGTATTTCCAGTGTCGTCAACACAGCACTGAAATCCAGTAGTCATGTTCTATATGCTGTTCCTCTAACATTCTGAAAAACCCATGGGCTATTAATTATGGGTTTATAATTAGTCAAATTGCTTTATCATTGGCACAGTTTTTTGAGGAAGGGGTAGTTAAAGATCGTAAAGTAAACACGATACCTACCCGGTACGAGCGAACCGGCAAATAGCAGTTTCAAAAATGTGATGTATGGTTGAGCACAAAACCAAATTTAATTTTTCCTAAGAGCATATTTTCGAAAACATTTTTCATCTCAAACATTTGAGTTTACTTACAGGGCTCGCATGGGACTTGAAAAGTCCTTGAAATAGTGCAAGATCCTTAAAACGTCCTTGAGTTTCAAAATACAAAGTTTTTTCCTTGGAAAATCACTGAGGCTCATAAACGATGCATTTTTGTAATTTGGAGATTTCGCATATTGAATGAATTCGTATACTTGGTCCTAATTAGCTTAATTTGGAGGGTGTCATTAATTTTCGCTTTGCCAAACGAGACCTTGAAAAATCCATTTTGTCCTTGAAAGGTTCTTGAAAAATAACGTTTGAAGTCAGCACGCACTTTATGTTGGGAGATTGTTTTCTTTGATGGTAAGAAAGAGGAGGCTTGTTTTTAGAGGGAATATTTCTGGAAGTTTAAAATAATCTGTAACAATTGACTCGCAGGCACAAATTATACTAAAATTCCTGTCATTAAGTTCTTTTTTCTAACCGCAGAATCAAAACGATTATGATTCTTTGTATTTCTTTTTGCATTAGAATGTGTTTACTTTGATCATACGTCGTTCGGTTTCAGCTTTGTTTTTGAATTAAATTGTACTATTTTCATCGCCAATTTTCCCATATTTTCACTGTCTCGAGTTCGAAGTGGTAAGCATTAGGTATTTGCGTTTAGTTAAGGCGGTCAAGTGTTTGTAATGGCTTGGTGTCTGCTTCTAATAACCACAATATTGCTGATCTTTGTAGGCGGATACGCAACAATGAAAGGTCCCGGAACTGTCATAACACGAACGTGGCAACACAGTGGCGCAGGCCATGGCGGAGTCGGTGGGCGGGGCAACTGCGGTGGGATATTTAAGACTTGTCGACACCCCCGGGGGACACCCTACGGTAGCCTGTTTGACCCTCACATGTATGGCAGCGGTGGAGATGGCCGCGCAGGTGGAGCAGGTGGTGGCATATTGAATATCAAGACCGCGCATACGCTTCAGGTGGGGGCCTGCAAAACGATATACAAATAGTTTGAATTTAATATTTGTTTCTCTAAGTTTCGCGTTCTATTGCAGCGTAAACTTAAGCCCCTTTTGGCACAAACGGAATTTAAAATGGGTCACAGGCTGATGTAAACCGCGCTATTTTATACGAATAGAGTTGTGTTAGTACTGCTTGCGGCTTGTAGCGACGATTATTGTTCAATATGAAGGTTCGCTTTATGAATTACAATAATACAAGAGCAATCCATGACATTCACTGGTAGCATGTTTCTGAATACTGCCATATTTTTTACGTATCTATATATATAATGTTTTAAAATATCTATTGCGTTTATCTTAGCTACTACAATGAAGTTGAAGATTTTACCTTTGATTGTATTTATTTCTATTGTTTTTTTGGATCTTTGGTAAATATGTACTGAAACAACATATTGATTGCTACACACACCAAACTCATCCCTGCCTTGCAACTTTGCCTTATTGTCCCAATTGATAGGTTGATGGTTTCATCACGGCCAGCAGTCTTAAAGCCCAAGGGACTCCCGGAGGGGGTGGTAGTGGTGGAAGCATTCGTATCCAAACCCTTGTTTTAACTGGAGGCCACACGGGCGCCATTCAGTGTCTTGGTGGCTACGGGAGCGCAGGCGCGGGCGGAGGATCGGGTGGTCGTGTAGCCGTATACTACCAGAACAGACACACAGACTCGCCGTACAGGTTGGTGTCTGGGGTTGAACATTCTGATATTAATAAAAACATACAGTAGTAATGCAATACTTTCGAGTTGAATACCGTTGAATATGCCACGCGTCACTTGTACTTTCTGTAGGCACACGACAAAGTTAGGATGTGTTCGGAAATCTTCGGAAACATTCTCGGGAGTTCAAAAATGTTTAAAAAAGGTCGGGGAGAGCTCAAGATGCATGACCCACCTTTAACGAAAAGAAGCAGCGGAATACTATCCGTTGAATACTATACACTTAATGACCTTTGGAAACAGTGAGTTTTGTTCGCCAGAGATTCTCAATGGAACTGCAGACTCGAGGGCGAACGAAACTCACTGTTTCCAAGGGGTTCAGTCATTAAATTATTTGTTATAGAGGGGTTCCTTTATTAGAATCAACAAGTGTTTCCGGTTTATTTTCTTGGCGTTGAGATATGTGTCAACCTTTATTTCGTTCAACTCCTTCTTTGTATAAAGTTCTTCAAAATTAGTCAACTTCTCTTTACATTTTTCTTGACAAAAAGCTTGGAGCGTATTGATAGACATTTAAGTTGCTTTTTGAGTTATTTTCTTTGAGTAGGTGAACAATTTCGTCTTTACTGATGCTTGCAAGTAGTGCCTTCTTCTCTGAAACGTATGAAGTTCCTTTTAAAAAGGCTGGTCAAACTCCCAGCGACCTGCGACATCGCGTCATCGTCTCTAAATCTTTGGTGGCGGGAAACATCACACCACCATCTGCCATTAACCGATGAAAATGTGTGATATGGTCAACCATGCATTGATCATGTTCGCCAGCGGGCGACAAGTGCTTGTTCTTCGCTTTGAAACGAAGACATTTGATTTGACGTATGATTTGTGGATACTACCCGTTGAGTACTACCAGCTGAATACTACCCAATGAATACTACCTGTTGAGTACTACCAGCTGAATATTACCCAATGAATACTACCTGTTGAGTACTACCAGCTGAATATTACCAGCAGAATACTACTCGTTGAAAACTACCCGTTGGATACCGCAAAATACAAAATGGTTTTCCTGGCTTCTGATTGGCTGTATTTTTATGGCATGCGCTAAAAATAATACTCAACAACAACAACAATAACAACAACAACAAAAACAACAACAATGATATTTATCAATTATTGCAGGGGGAGTTATGATGTGTATGGAGGAAGAGCGACCAACGGTGGAGAGTCGGGTTCATCCGGGACTGTTTATCTTAAGCATATGTTACGCAATCACACGATTCTGAGAGTTGATAACAAAGGTCAGCAGACTCTTGACTCAGAAATCCATAACGATGGCTACAGACTTGATCTCGCAGGAGGAAATATTGACAGATCAACAACCTACACTGCGGCCAATGGCATCACAGTAACATCCAGTTGCTCGGTCTACTGTCCGCCGCACACTCACTGCACCTCTGGCTGTCAACACTACAGTCTGTCACATCTGTTTCACCAGAGGTTCACCTCCAGTGTTTGTGACTACTACTTGGCGGCCTGCGCCCAGCCTAAGCTAACCTTTGACCTCAAGGAGTTGTATTTTGTTAACCATATTAGGGTGTATCCGTTGTGCTCATCCGGCATGGCCGACTTCAAGGTTGGTGTTGAGTACAGTCGATGTCTTACTACCTTTTACATCACGTTTTGAAGTCAAGATGACAGATATTTTAGAGTATGTCAAAGTCTTTAATAGAAAACATTGTCATTTGTTATAAAAGTCATGTAAATTACCCTAATTATGTATGTACGTACACTACTACTATTAGTTAATCAGAACTTCAAGACACGTCAGTGAAATTTCCCAACTTGAAGATTGTTGGTTAGTTTAATTATCTTTCAAACACTAGATTCACGATTGTTGCAGGATCTGGTTTACACAACTGACCTTATACATGCATGTACAGTTAATTCGATATATGTTGTCTAAGTGCATTTATGCATTCCCAGAAAGGTATCGTGGGCTCTCAAGAATGTAGAAAAGTAAACCTTATGTAGTCCATTTAGGCAGGCTGACCCACAAAGGTACTCTGTTGGTATGAACAGGTGCTCTAACTTAATAAGAAAATGTGTATTGCAAGTATATCTAAAACATATTAAGATACTTCAAAATACTCGCCTTCTACCTCTATAATATGCTGTCCCTATGCTTTCGTTAGATTTCCGTGAAAAGTGATACCTTTCTTCTATTCTGCATAGCAGTTTAGTAAGCTGCTAAAGTTGTTTAAACAACTTTAAACAACTTTAGCACCTTACTAAACTGCTATGCAGAATAGAAGAATAAGAATATGGATATGAACCGAACTTTGAATATTAAGGGTCACAACCGTGCTGCTCATTTGCTCTTTATTTTTTAAAACAATGTGTTGTTTTCTGTACAATTCAAACCCGTGGCAGATACATGATTCTTGCTTTTCAGGTCTCAACTTACGACGGCTCCTCCGCTGTGGCTGTGACTAGTAACTACATACGCATGTCCCGCGGCTGTACGCGCGCTTCATACGTGGATCTGCCCGTCAGACGCCCGGCCAAGGGGGTCTATGTCTGGCTGTCGGCCACCTCCAACCAAGGGTATGCTGGCTTACAAGAACTTGAAATCTTTGTTGATGGAAGACAAGTGTGGGACAGGTGAGTGATGTCAGGCTTCATCTAGAAGTCTGGTTTTACTCAAGCGTTGTTCCATTCTTGATAGATGGTCAGATATGATTTTAGCGACCTGATCAGTTAGTAGTTAGACATGTAAGTCATACAAGGCGAAAAGCGATCGGATATTCTTCAGAATTTTTGTTTTGTTTTGTTCGAATCATTGGACGATTTTTCTGTTCACCGAAATGACTTCAGCATTGTGAGAATGGCTTATAAGTGGAAAAACGTTCCCTTTATGTTTCCAGAACCTTAGTATACTGTATACATGTATACTGACTGTCCATGATCTGTCAAACTTATATTGCTACTATTCAAAGTTGTTGGTCTATGTACACAATAAGCTTGAATTTTTTTTATCAATTTGTCCTGTCTTTGATCTTTGGTTTGTCAAACCTTATTACATGTTTCAGACCTGCTACTGTTTTGTCGAGTAAAGAAATTTCCCGCAACGTTCATCCGCCTACCTACCAATGATATCCCAGCAATAAAACAGAATTCTTTCTTTTCTAGTTTCCTTTTTCAAATAAATTGAATATTCGGTTGTACAGTAAATGCCCTGGTTGTACCAATGACGTAACCCAACGTTGCTTTTAGAAATAAATAGCTACTGTCCGTACAACATGAGTGCTTCACTTTCAATTCATCAAACAACCGAGCTGTAATTGGCTAATGCAACTCGGCTAATGCAACAATACTAACTGACATGGTCTTTATTATGTTCATTTTGTAACAAGGTACGATCACAGAAGATTTGACAGCGCAAAGACGTGGCTTGAGCCGGCGTCAGGTACCAGTAGGTACAGATTTGACGAGGTTTACTTGCTCGGGTCTGCACAGCTTGCCGTGATGCCGAGTAACGGACTGAAATCCCCGGCGTCCTTCCACGCAGGACGTCTGTACGGCGATAAGTCTGGGAACCTACACGTCGGCTACAATCAATCCTTCTCTATTGGTATCACTGATCCCGACATCCCTTTCAGTCTTCGGGTGTATGAGCAAGGCGCAATAATGATGCCTAAACGCGCTTTCTTGCAACGCGTTAGTTGCATATCGGCGGGAAAGGTAGGTTTGCAGTTTCACTTTCTTGTAGACCTGTTTTCACCCAGATTTACGTAAGTCATAAACGGCCGCCAAAAACAATCCATTTAATATTGCGAGCTTCAAGTACTTAATCCCTGACTGTTTGATTGGCTTGGTGGATCTAAGCAAATAAGGAAACTCGGTCTGTATGTACAAAATTTCTGCGTTTTGGATTCTCCGGCAAAAACTGACGTTGAAGCCAAGTAGTTTATTAGAAGTTAGTAATATTAGTTGAAGCTTTCTTGAAGCGTCAAATAGCTTTAATCTATTTCTGTCATAAAACATTTTAAACACTTCTACGAAATTATATTTTTAACAAATATTTATTGTAAAAAGCATTTTTAGACTTTTGATATAATGCGTTTTAAGAACGGGTTATTATTATTATTAGAGGTTTGTAAGTCTTCCTTGTTTAAAAGTATGCATTTTAAAATAGAATATGATTATTAAATTAATCGTAAAATGCCATAA
>JAOEHT020173648.1:0-11589 GCA_025448195.2 Parazoanthus atlanticus
CGCATGCGGGATGACCAATACGTGTGTGGGCGGAGGAAGGTGCAACTGTAAGAACTACGGTCCGGGAGGATGGCGTAACGATAGTGGACTGCTGATAGACAGGTCCAGTCTTCCCGTCGTCAAACTGACGTTTGGAGATGTTGGAAACTCATGGGAGCGGGGCGGGTATTACACACTGGGCAAATTGAGGTGTTATGGCATTATCTCAACTACAAGTATTACATTTAAGAAAGTTGTCAAAGGATATATTCTTGCTTTCTGAAAACAACTAATGGAATCTGTTTCAAATTATTAGTGTGATGTCGTGTGTGTGTGTGGTGTGGATGACATGGCGTGTGTAGTATGGCGTGGTGTGGTGCGAATCGGTGAAGCGTGGTGTGCTGTGCTGTGAGGTAGTGTCATCTGGTATGGTAAAGTGTGATGTAGTGTGGCGTAGTGAGGTATACGTAGTGTAGTGTGGTAATGTGTGCTGTTGTGTGCTGTGAGGTAATGGGGTGAGGTATGTTGTGCTGTGCTGTGGTGATGTGTGGTGAGGTGTTGTGTTGTGTGGAGTGGTGTGGTGTGGTGTTTTGTGTGGTGTTGCGTGGAGTAGTGTGGTATGGTGTGGTGTTGTTTGATGTGATGTGGTGTTTTGTGATGTAGGGTGTGTGGTAATGTGTGGTATGATGTGGTGTTGTTTAATGTAGTGTATTTGGAGTAGTGTGGTGTAGTGTGTGTGGTGTGGTGATATATGGTGTGGTGTGGAGAGGGGTGGTGCGTTGTGAGGTAGTGTGGTGTGGTGTGGTATGATGTGGTGTGGTGTGATGTGGTGTTATTTAATGTAGTGTGTTTGGTGTAGTGTGTGTGCTGTTGTATGGTGTGCTGTTGTGTGTGTGGAGTGGAGTGGTGCGAGGTAGTGTGGTGTGGTATGATGTGGTGTGTTGTAGTGTGTGTGGCGTGATGTGGTGTTGTGTGGCTTAGTGTAGTGTAGTATATTTGTAGTGTAATGTGGTGTGGTAGTGCGTAGTGTTGTACTCAGAGTGTAGCGTTGTGTGAGGTGGTGTAGTGTACTGTAGTGTAGTGTGGTGTGGTGTGGTGTAGTATGCTGTGACGTAGTGCGGTGTGGAGTGGTGCTGTGGGGTGGTGTGATGTGGTTTGCGATTGTGTGTGTTGTGTGGTGTGGTGTTGAATAGTGTTGTGTGATGAGGTTTGGAGTGGTGTGGTGTGTGTGTGATATGGTTTGGTGTGGAGTGGAGTGGTGTGGTGTGATGTGATGCGGTTTGGCGTGGTGTAATTTGTGATGTGGTGTTGTATGGTGTAGTGTGTGTTGAATAGTGTGTGTGGTGTGGTGTTAAATGGTGTGGTGTGGTGTGGTGAGAAGTGGTGTGGTGTGAGGTAGTCAGGTGTGGTGTGGAGTGGTGTGGTGTGGTGTAGTGTGTGTGGTGTGGTGTAGTGTGTGTGGTGTGGTGTAGTGTAGTGTATATGGAGTTTAGTGTGCTGTGGTGAGACGTAGTTTTGTATATATAGTGTAGTGTGGTACGATGTGGTGTGATGTAGTGTGTGATGTGGTGTTGTGTGGTGTGGTGTGGTGTGGCGTTGTGTAGTGTATATGTAGTGTAGTGTGGTGTAGTTTGGAGTAGTGTTGTTTTGTGTAGTGTGGTATAAGTAGTGTCGTGTTGTGTGGTGTGGTATAGTGTGCTGTGAGGTAGTGTAGTGTGCTGTAATGTGGTGTAGTCAAAGTAGTGTAGTGTGCTGTGTAAGGTGTGCGATTGTGTCTGGTGTTGTGTGGTGAGGTGTGTAGTGATGTGGTGTGCTGTGGTGTGCTGTGGTGTGCTGTGTTGTAAGGTAGTGTGGTGTGGTGTGTTGTGATGTGAGGTAGTGTGGTGTGTTGTGATGTGAGGTAGTGTGGTGTGAGGTAGTGGAATGGTGTGATGTAGTGTGTGTGGCGTGGTGTTGTATGGTGTGGTGTTGCGTGGTGTCGGTGTGGTGTGGAGTGGTTTGGTATGGTATGGTGTGGTGTGGTGTAGTGTTGTGTCATTTGGTGTGGTGTAGTATTTGTGGTGTGATGTGTTGTGTTGTGTTGTGTAGTGTGTTTGTTGTTTTGTTTTATGGTGCAGTGTGGTGTGGTGTGGTGCGGTGTGGAGTGGAGTGGTAAGGTGTGGTGTTGTATTGGAGTAGTGTGTATGGAGTAAGTTGTGTGGTGTGGTCGTGTGCTGAGTGGTGTGATGTGATGCGGTGTGGTGTGAAGTTGTGTGTGTGTGTGTGGGTGTGGGTATGGTGTGTGGTTTTATGTGTGGTGTCGTGTGAGGTTGTGTTCGTGTGGTGTGGTGTGCAGTACTATGTGTATTTGGAGGTTGTGCGTGTGATTTGGTGTGAGGTTTTGTGTGTGGTGTGGTGTGGTGTGTTGTGTTGTGAAGTTTTATGTGTGGTGTGGTGTGAGGTAGTGTGCGTGGTTGAAGGGTGTGTGTCTAGTGCGGTAGTATGTGTCGTGTGAGGTTGTGTGTGTGATGTGGTGTGAAGTTGTGTGTGTGGTTTTGGTGAGGTTTTGTGTGTGGTGTTGTGTGAAGTTTTGTGTGTGTATGTGGTGTGAGGTTTTAGGTGTGGTGTGGTGTGAGGTTGTGTGTAAAGTATGGTGTGAGGTTGTGTGTGTGTGGTGTGGTGTGAGGTTGTGTGTTTTCTGTGATGTAGTATGGTGTGTTGTGTGGTGTTGTTTAGGTGGCGTGAGGTAGTGTCGTGTGGTTTCGTGTGAGGTGGTGTGTTTGGTGTAGTATTGTATTAGTTAATGGGCTTGATGTGGTCTTGTGATGTGGTCTTGTGGTGTAGCTTGGTGTTGCGCGTTGTGGAGTGGATTTGTTTATTAAGTTGTTGTGTGGTGTGGTACGGTCTGGTGCGTTTGGACGTAGTGTGTTTTGGTGAGGTGTGATCTGAGCTAGTATGTTTGGTGTAGTTCGGTGTGGTGTGAGGTAGTGTGTTGCAATGTGAGGTGATGTGTTTTGTGTGGTGATGTGTTAGTTACTGGGCTTGATCTGGTATTGTGGTTCAACTTGGTGTTGTGTGTTGTGGTGTGATTCGGTTTATTATACTGTGTTGTGGTGCGGGGTGCTGTTGTGTTAGTTACTGGGCTTGATGTGGTATAACTTGGTGTTGTGTGTTGTGGTGTTTTGTTTGTTATGTAGTGGTGTGGTGCGGTGCAGTGTGGTGTGAGGTAGTGTGCTTGGTGTGTTGTGTTATGGTGTGCTTCGGTTTGGCATGTTGTGGTGTGAAGTTGTGTGGTGCGGTATGGTGTGAGGTAGTGTGCTTGGTGTGCTTGGTGTGGGGTGTTTTGGTATGGTATGGTACATTAACCTTAGGTGTGGTGTGATACTGTACGATATGGTATGGGGTTATGTGGTATTGTAGTGTGTGCTGCGAAGTGATGCGGTGTGATATTGTTTGGTGCAGTATGTTGTGGTTTGTGTTGTGAGGCATGCGCAGTGCATGTGATATGTGTGGTGTGGCATGTCAAGTTGTTCTACTTTCAAACTAATATTTCAAGTGGTTAATTAAGTGATCTGGTCTACTCGCCAAATGAATACATTAATCCAATCACTACGGTAGTTGTTAGTATAGATCTATGTGCTTTGTTTTTCTTAGTCGGCCATTTAATATTCTACTTCATATCATTTTCAATTTCAAATTTCAATTATATGTCGTTTGGTAATTTCTAACTTTGGGTTTCTTAGAGGGGTAATTTACATAATTGGGCGGGTTTAATGTGTAATACCTTAGAGAGGACTACGGGTCCTATTGTGCTGCATATACAAGAGACCGTACCATTCTTAAAACCAATGCTTTATAGATGTTTGTTCATCATTATTTTTCTAATATTAGTACACTATTTCTGTTCACTTTCGACTTTCTTTTCTTGGATCTACGTAACAATTTTTAACGGATGACATACTTTTTTTGTGTTGTAGATCTTCACTATGCAGTAAACAAAACAGCTTCCGGCCTCACAAATTATTTAAAGATGTTAAAATGTTGATGGCGTTGTTTCAAACATTTTGAAGTTTGTTTGTTTCAGAATCTGTCACAGTTTTTGCACCAGCGTCTTTAACAGCTCTATTCCTGGATAATGTGACTCTCTCTTGCAAGGCTACTGGTCAACCTGCACCGCTGGTCACTTGGAGGAGAAAGGACGAACAGACGATGGACGGGGAATGGACGCTTTTAGAAGGCAACCTGACCCTTATTGAAGTGTCCTCTGATGAACAGGGAACTTACGTTTGTGAAGGCAAGAATGGTGTTAACACAGCTACAGCCGAAACCAACCTCGTGGTGATGAAGTTCACGAATACACCACCAGTTCTTGTAACTGCCCCCGAGAGAGCCTGGATCCAACTGGACTGCCAAACAAACATCAACAGCAATGCAACATGGAGGCGAAGAGGCGGAGATTTGCCAGGAGAACATTTGTCTTTCTCAAACGGTACACTGTTATTAAGAAAGGTAGCAAGTTAATGGTTAAATCTAACTTCAACTATGAAATTAAAAGGGGTTACTATAAGATAATTTAAAGTAAAAAAAGTCTTGATGTTTCCCTTCAGACGTAAGTAAGTGGGTAGGATGATACAAGTACATCCCGGCTACTCACGTATAACATTGGCTTCTTTGACGTCAACGTTCATCCTTTCCCTTAGTTCACCCTGCACGCTTTGATCTTTTAGTTCCTTAACAACAACTTCCGCATTAATGTCCTTTCCATTTTCGTCCCTTGCGAAGATTAACACTTCAATCCTATAGACGTAAGGAAGTTTTATTTGTTTTTGAAAACGGTAATTCTAGATAAAACAGATTACACTGTTGACCTTCTATCGTTTTTCTATTAATAGCTATTACATCATTATTGTAATGAGAAACTAACTACTTCATAAAACGTTTAGACGTTGTAATTCACACATGCACTTATATGTATTCAATTAATTAATTAATTAAAGCAATTAATTAGATAATTCAGAAATTGATTTCATTAATTAATTAATCATTCATTCATCTACCCATCCGCCCGGTTTTTTCATTCAACTAAAAATAATCAAGCAATTAAATAATCAATCTGATTCATTCATCCGTTCGTTCATTCATTCATTCATTCATTCATTCATTCATTCATTCATTCATTCATTCATGCATGCATGCATGCATGCATCATTCATTCATTCATTCGTTCATTGTTTCTTCATTCAGTTAATCCAGCTAGCAAAGTGTACTCACTCCAGAGGCTTCATCGCTGTGGCTGTAGTTGGACGCAGCGGAGTGTTTAAACCATTAACATCACCGCAGGATGAGGTCATCCGGGAACCAAACAAAAGTTTGCATACAAAGTTTTTGGCATTCACTGCGTTGAGTTGTATTTCCGCGGGGCAGAGCAACACAAAAGAGACGGTGTTCCCTTTGATCTCTACTATACGGACGGAGCATGCGCTGTAATCGATTATGTTTTGGGCGTTTCGTTTTCGTCTGGACGAAATACCCTGAAATGTAACGAGTAACAGTTAGCCACCTACTGGTACATGCTACTGACACGCAGCCACTAGAGTATCTACTCAAACTGTTCGTATGGGCAGGAGATTGTTAATACACGACAACAAATACCAACACCAACTCCAACAGCATCAACGACACTAGCACCAGCACCAGCCCCAACACTAACACCATCACTAACACCATCAGCAATATCATCATCAACAGCAACAGCAGCACCAGCACCGGCACTGACAGCAACACAAACACAAACAACATCACTAACACCAACAGCAATATCATCAACAACAGCAGCACCAACACCAACATATACCAGCACCGGCACCAGCACCAGTTGCCAACAGCAACATCAATAGCAGCACAAGCACTAATTACCAACACCAGCACTAGCACCAACAGCAACAGCAACAGAAACAGCAACAGCAACAGCAACAGCAACAGCAACCGCAGCAGCAACACCAACAATTACTAACTTCGGTACCAGCACCAAAACCAACACCAGCACTAACACCAACGCTAGCACCAGCAGCAATATCATCACCAACAGGAGCAGCAGCAACAACAACACCAGCACCAACAACAATTACCAACACCGGTACCAGTATCAACACCAGCACCACGATGACAACTCATAACTTTTAACGTTAACGCTAACACTAACCCGACTAACACTAATATAACACAAGCATTAGCACTAACGCCAAACTAACACCAACACCAACACTAACCTTGAATAATACTAACTTAACTGTCACTAGCACTAACAATAAAATAACGCTTACATAAATACCAAAAACTCAAACACTAACACTAACAGTAGATATCATAACGGCATCAAAGTACAATTGGTTGAGAGAGATTATCAGATTTGCTTTTTTTTCTGCGGATCCTCTAAGTATAGCTTTTCTTGTTTCGCTCTTCTCATCCACCCCAAACCAGTTTGTAATACGAGCGACAGACTGATTCTCAGTAACAGACATATTACTACATTCTTCCTCTACGCTTTTTGCTACTTAAAACAAATAAATGATTAAATTTTATTTTGTTTTTCCTCTCAGAACTTACCGCGACTGTCTGGACGCTTGGTGATGACCTTATCAAATTTTCAATTTCCTTTTCCAGCTGGAACTTGCTTTTCCCATTTGCAATTTCTTCGTTCACCATTACAATAACGTGCTCTTTCTTGATACACTGAAAGCCGCTGACCGCTAGCTCAGAGGGGGCGCACACCTGACTACCACAGGAACTAGGCTTACATGAGCCCGCAGTCAGCTCGCAGTTCTTACCAGTCTTATTAGCTGGGCATGCGCAGCTGTAGTCACCTTGCAGATTCTTACACGTCCCTCCAGAGAGACAGGGATCTGTTTTAAGGAATAATTTGCAGACACATTTTCAAAAAGATGTTTAGTAATCTCTTGGTCTTAAAGTACAATTTGGGATAGTTTTTCTATGAATTGCATGAACAAAACAACTATAACTGACCGTACCGAAAAAGATGGCGACTGATACATTTACCCATAATTCGTAGCACACGAAAATCCTAAAAATGGATTGAAAAAACGCACAGAAAAGTTATAAAAAATTCAAACCAAGTATACACAACGTTGATACTGTACAGGGATGAATATCGCAAAAGTACATGGCTTTTAGCTTTCTCTATGCCTACTAGCTGTGTTAGGTTTGCAAGGATTGGGGTAAAACGGTACAGCCACCATCTTTTTCGGTACAGTCATTTGTGCTGCTTAGAAATATAAATAGAACAGAGAACTGAATCTGTTACAAGAAGAAAATTAAAATCCGTATCATAAATTAGTTAGGGGCTTTACGCAGCCATGATACCACACGGAACATACTTATGAGACTAAGCACAAGCATAAGACATTTAGTTAACAAAGGAAAAGACAAAGGAATACCAAGTGTGCGACGAGATGGAACAAGCTTACATCAGTGTTCCTTAAGCTTTGTCTTTTGTCTTTTACTTAAAACTCCTATGCTCTACTTACCTCACTACTGATGGACTTGTAAATGTGAATATTTATGAAAGAAGAGATTGTCTTGCGGGCGAAATTATTCAAGATACAAGAGAGCTTAAGTGACGACACAAGACAATAGATGTAATTACTGATTACAGAATACAACAAACGGCACGTGGACATGTAGCACGCTGCCCACCTGGTTACGTCGAGTACAAAAATACAACAAGACAATCATACGTTTTGGGTCTTGCAGAGAACATTAACGTCGAAATACTACTGGGTTCTGTAGCTGTTCATTTATACATATTCACACAAACAAACAGAAAACAAGAAACTCAATTTTCAGCAACTGTTTGTAGTACCGTTGCCGTCTATGGCGGTTTTCAAAAGGTTTCTATTTACCTCCTCGGCACTCGTCCAAGTCTACTTGACACTCGTCCCCAGTCCATCCCGGCCCACAGAGGCACGTGAATCCTCCGTTGTTCTGCTTTTGGCACTGTCCATTGTTCTTGCACGGGTTTGACTCGCAAGGATCCACCCCGCACAGCAGAGACGAGTTGACTTTTATTTGTGTCGTGAACGCCTTAACCTTAAGAACAGCGCTGAGAGTTTTCTGTTGAAGGACGTACAGAGTTTAAACTGAATCACTTTGAAAGTCAGAAAGTAAATCTTAAGTCTTACCAAATATGTTTACTAATAATACATTGTTACTAAACTGGTAATTATTGTTAAATAAATATCAACCGAACTCATAAAATTTGGTTAGAAGTTAGATCATTAGCAACATGGAGTCAAGGTAATTAAGTTTGATTGTCTTTACCTCGTTTCGGTGCCTGGTCTCATGTACATCAAGTATCAATCAATTTTGTTAATCTTGTATAAACTTTGTTAATCTTCTATTATAACTATCCTGATTGAAACTGTATTTGCATGTGTCATGAGGAACAAGGTCAGAGATATAAAACGTTCTTATTTTCAATTGAAGCACTTGTTAAATGTCTATAAACAGAGGAGAGTTCTATCGCGTTCGTTAACTTGAAGTATTCACTCTGCAAGCAGAGCTATTTCATATCGCCAGGAAAAACAAGACAAAAAGAGACCACGTTTTTCTTGTTACGTTTCGTTTTTCCTGGCGATATGAAATAGCTCTGCTGGCAGGGCAAGTGCTATTATTTGATCAGCTCTAGTTGATATTCTGAATTTAAATTAAAAACGTAATGGCGCTCTAGTAATTAACTGAAACATTTGTATGCCAGTAGAAACAAGAGGACAGATTCGAAGATGTCCACAATAAGTTTTACCTTGAATTCTTCTAAGTCAAACTTTTGACATTTTCCTTTTGCATCTGGTCTGTTGACACCGATTTTCAGTTTTACCTCAGCTTCCGCATCTGTAAGAACAATGTCAAGGTTTGCAGTTACAGCACAAATGTACACAGATAGAATCTGGATCATTAGATATCTGGAAAGGGGTAGGTAACTTCCAAGAATTAAACCCCACGCAAAGCGAAAATGCATTAAAAATTTTTGCACAAAAGATCTGCCATTTCCCTCCCCGGATATCTAATGGTCCAGCCCTACAATAATGCAACATGTCATAGCAATGAAACTAGTGTCACGCCGTCATAGTGCTTGTCAAACTTCCATTGCCGTCATATCGCTTAGCGTCGCTGCCATTGCTATCACAGCGCTGTCAGTTGTGACATTTATGCCACTATCACTGTCACTTCACAGTTGTCACACTAGTACCGCTCTTCACTGCTGCCACACTAGTACCGCTCTCCACCTCTGTCACACTAGTACCGCTCTCCAACTCTGTCACACTAGTACCGCTCTCCACCGCTGTCACACTAGTACCGCTCTCTACCGCTGTCACACTAGTACCGCTCTCCACTGCTGTCACACTAGTACCACTCTTCACTGCTGTCACACTAGTACCACTCTTCACTGCTGTCACACTAGTACCAGATCCATGCAGCATGTAGTTTATTACATTTCTCCAAATGGTTCCATTTTAGTAAAACATTTAAACCAGCGAGCGTTCTCTAACAAAGTTGAATGATGATCTAGACCATGTAGCTTACCTTTTTCGTTCTGCCACATTTTCAGCGATAGAAAATCAAAATCGATGAAATTTCTCAAGTTTTGAATTTTGAGAATAACACCAACACTTCGACAAAAGACTGATTATTGTAAAATCACTCAGTAATTTCACATTCTAAAAATCTGAAATTGGATTAATTTAGCCAAGGTCTATTCATCGTTTTGTTACCGGTTAAAGTTATTCATCGTATTGTTACCGGTTAAAGTTACATGCTACAAAGTAGCATGCCCTATTTCCATAATGAATGAATGAATGAATGAATGAATGAATGAATGAATGAAAGCAACTCAACTCACCATAGACAATAATAGAAGCTTCTCTCGAATTCACAACGCCAATTTTATTTTTCACTTCGCAATGGTAAACAGCCTCGTGATATTTCTTCTCGATAGCTTTTATCGTAAGTGTAGCGTTCTTCGGGTCGACTACGTTCTCGTCAGCCAAAAGCTGGTTCTTATTCTTGTACCACTGATATGTCACGGCTGGATCGCCTGTGCCAGCACATGATAGAACTGCTGTACCAGCCCCACCGCCCTGAGCAGTTGTGTCCTCCGGCTGTTCTGTGATCCTTGGTCTCTCTGCGATGTGAAGTCGGAACAATATCATAAAAATACGTTCACGATCTTGAATTATTTAAAGCGATTAGTAAACGAGGGCGAAATGACATCAGTTCTGATAAGTTCTCCTAGTTTATATACCCACAACTGGCCGGCTAATTGGAAATTAGCCTTGCTTTTATGTTTTTTTTTATTATCATCACTTTTGTCGTCGCCTTTGTCGCTGTTGCTGTCGCTGTCGTTAGTTTTAATTTGTTGCCATATTTGCTGACACTGCTTTTCCTATAATGACTATCGTTATATTTCTCAATGCACTAAATATAGACTCACCGTAAACGGTAACCTGTGCTACGCCTGATTGTATAATGCCCGCCGCGCTGGACGCTAAACACGCGTATACGCCCTCGTCGCTCTGAGTGACTCCGGCGACTGAATATTGCCCATCGTCTGACCAATCAGTAAGAAATCGGCCGTTCAACATCCAGCGATATTGAGGTTTCTTGTTGCCCTTTGCTGAACACTCCATCTACAGAAAACGTAACCACACTTAGTAATAATAATAATGACAATAATGGTAATAATATTAATGATAATAATAGTGACAATAATAATAGTTGTTCTTGAGCGCATAAAGAGAATATCTGTACTCTTACAGGAAATTTCAAAATAAGTGTATCTAATCTTTACACATATGTCTTTATTCTCACAAGCAATCACCTTATTATATATTGATGCTGTAAAGAGAAGATATTTAACAGATGATGATTTTCGTGGTGCGAGTGAAAGGGTTTAAGGAGAGTAGGGCAAAGTAGAAAGTTACCGCAGGAACTGTAAAGTACTTACTTTAAGGCTTTCTCCAAGTACGAGGGTTTTCGGTTCTTGTGGAAACTTCTCAAACATGCAGAGTGTGCTTGCATTGACCTCTCCTTTTTCAGAGACAGTAAAAGTCATGGCTTCACAAGGCTCGCTGGAAAGCAATTCGGAAATGTGTGGCCATTAATAGAGGTTTGACATAATTTTGTATGTAAACGGCAACACTAAAATGGGTAAAAACGTTTAAAAATGTAAAATGGGTTAAAGCTATTCAAAATTGCATAAATCGAGTAAAATCTGTACTAACAATTTGTGTAAAAGCAAGACGTTTCAACACCGGATTACGAAACAAAACGTTACATCGGAATGACAGAATACAAATTCAAAACTCGATCTAACTATCACAAATCATCATTCAGACACGATAAACACCCCGACATTACAGTTTTTTGAGGCACGTTTGGGAATTAACGAAATACAATATAGCTTCATACTCCTCCAAATGGTCTGTTGTGAAGCGTGCGAAGGCAAACAATGCTTGCACAAAGTATTGTAATTTATTGAAAGACTAGTTTTGAAAAAAACTGTTTTTTCTGCGTTGGCGAGTAAGCTGAATATGGGTTTTGATCAACAAGGGTTGA
>JAOEHT020173726.1:0-11589 GCA_025448195.2 Parazoanthus atlanticus
AAACTAAACAAACTAGTTGAAAACATTTTCACCTAGTTCAAAATCATTTTTACCTAAAATTCTAGTTGAAATTATTTCACCTAGTTTAAATTGAATTGACCCAGTTTAAAATAATTTTTAACTAAAATTCATTTCAACTGCAACATATATATTATGTGTCTAACTCATTTACAGTAAATTTATGTTCATTTAACCCCAAAGCATTTTAATAAGTCATATGACAGGGGTAGTACAGAATGTCATATGAAGCTGTATCTTTCCTGCTCTAGCTCTTGAAACTGGATTTTTCTTTCTACAAAATGGTCATGTGACAAAACACTTATTAACTCAGACAGGTTGGGCTGGATAGGAAAATACTTGACTCTTGGTCACGAGAAACACACCTTGCTATGCTTGGTCCGTACACCATGGCCTTGAGGCAAAATATCATTTTCCAGTCCAGCCCTCCCACTCAGTCAATATTAAGTACATGTATCTACCAGTACCCTGGGTGACAGAGGAAAGATTTCGCTCAGAATACCAGGCAATACTTGTAATATTGAAGGCTGGCTAGGCGAGCATCAGGCCAAAGGCTGATCATAAGACTCACAATTAGCCTTCAGTCTCAGGCTCGCTTAGCCTACCTTCGGCCAGCCTCCAATATTATCGCCCAGTGTTATGGGCAAAGTCTTTCCTCTGGCACCAAGGGTAATTTACCAGTGTATTAATTATCTGATAAAGCAAAAAAACAGTGTTGTGTGCATATCTGAACTTGAGGAAAATGTTGCAAGAGAACAAGTCCCACCTATCAAAAAAATATTGCTTAATACTGTACCTGTAATATATTAAATTAATAACTTTTATAATTTCTTATCCTCTAATGCACTAACACACATCTATCTTTTACTGTAAACAAACTTCTAGAACTAATGAAAAAAAACTGACTAAGACTCAAGTACATGTACTGTTACAGTGTATTTGCATCGGTGCAGTATCATTTATTTATTTATATAATATAATATAATTAATATATATTTTTAAATATTGTAAACTGTAAGTTTGTATTGTATAAAGTTATACAAACAATGTAATAAACTATACAATTATAGTAACTCTTAACAATTTTATTTTTTAATACTGTGACATACTGTGACATAATTTTATAGCAATAACTAACATGGGCTTTTTGTAGCACTTGGCACAGAGAGATGGCAAGAGACATGAAAACTGGATTATAATTTATAGTTTGGGTCAATTATTATTTACCTCAATTGCAAGTTTGAGCAGTCGCATGACTGTGATGAGCAGCCAATAGACAATCTTTAAAAGTGACAATGACAGCTCCACACACCCTTCCTCATTCTCAGGACAACTGTGTATTAAGAGGCACAACAGATGTTTTAAGATCATCAGCAATATTGGGAGATGAATTCCCTTTTCAGTCTCCACACGACTGTGATAAGTAGCCAGTAAACAATCTTTAAAATTGACAATGACAGCTCTACATACTCCTCCTCATTCTCTGGACAACTGTGAAATTTAAAATAGAAAACAGGTGTTTTAAGATCATCAGCAACTTGATGGGGAGTTAAATGGGGGATACACTCCTTTCTCATGTCCCCTCATGGCTGTGAAATAAGAGTTAGTAGACAATAGATCTTTAAAAGAGACAATGACAGTTCTATACACTTCTCCACATTCTCAGGACACCTGCATCTTAATGCTTTATACTGTCTATAGAAGGACTTATGATAATGTCTATGCTTGTGCTTGTGATTACATGTACAATGTATCTCACAAACTGTGAACCAGACACAACAGCTAACCTTATGTTTGGTGTAATGGCCAACAACAAGTCCAGCAGAGCAGACAGGCAAGCGTGTTTGTTTACATTCTGAAACTAAAAGCAGCCATTATTTAATATTAATTACAATTAGTACTCTAAAATCATAAGCAAGTCTCAGAAATGTACTGTAACTTTTAAAGTCAACTTTAAAATGCAACATATTAGGTTTGCATAAGGAGGGGGACATTGGGGTTCTCAGTTTTGTGTGCAGTAATTCAGTGAATAAAATCCCACATCGCGGCATTGCAGTGATATCAAACCCTACAGTGTGTGATGTTTGTGTTTTTAAACCTACAGTGTTTGGTGAAACAAACTATTTGCAATTTATTTGCAGTATTGCTATTTCTTGTGATGCGGCATTTCTTTTTTTTTGCAGTGTCAAAATATGACCTTTATTTGTACCCTTTTGTTACTTACAATGTGAAGTATAATAAATAAATACATACAAACAAGTCTACATTTTTCTCTCTGCAAATATTATGAATTGGGGTACTTGCTACCAACAATAACCATGAGGGCTAGAACCTAGGCAGCCAAAAATATAATAATATTTTATGAATGAAGTGGAAGGTCACACATAGTTTCATACATATACACAAGCAAAACAAACAAAGCAGACAAAACAAAACAAAAAAAAGCAAGCAAACAAGAGACATGATTACATGTAAATAGTAGATGTGCAAAGGCTTACCTGCACATACACTATTACATGTATGCATAGAAGAAAAGTTATTCAAAAGTCAATATTAAAGAAGATATATTTTCTTAAGTTTCTTTTTAAATTGGTGAAGTGGCAGTAATTTCAATTCTTCATCAACTGAATTCCATATTTTGGCTCCTTGATACCTGAGGTTGAAAATTCCATAGTTTGTTCTTGTTTTTGTGAGAGCAAAAGATGATTTTGAGGCTAGATTAGTATTATAATTATGAATTTTATTTACAGGAGTAAAATGATTTGAGAAAACTGATGGGAGCATATTATTCTAAAATTTATGCACAAAGATTGCAGTATGGTGTTGCAGCATTCAGACCCCCAATGTCCCCCTCCATAAGGTATTGGTGTCAGCAGTATTTGGATCAAAAAATCTGTAAACCAACTAAATAAATTCAATTGGTGTTGCCTTACAACGTATGTGACCAGGGAAATATGTGTACTTTTGAAGAGATAAATTACCAACAACTACTGAATTTATGGAGATTTCTATGATAGCAAGTAAGTTTTGCTACCAGCCATACATTCTCTCCAGTTGTCAAAACAAAACAAAAATACCAACTGTGCCATGTCCTACTTGCTTGAAGCTTCAAGTTTATTCTTGCAGGTCTATATTATGCTAAGTAGTATAAATATTAAGTCAAAATGTCAAAAATCAAAGTTAAAAAAAACTCAGCCTATTAATTTTTTTTTTTTCAGAATACAAGGTACCTGGTGGACTGCAGACAGGGCAGCAGAGTATGGCACTAACTAAAATGAAAACATAAATCTCAGTTAAATTTGTGTCCAGTAACTACTGTATGCAATGGCACTACATTCTACTCTGTATACTGATTCAAAGCATGATCCATCTAAAAATGTAGTCTACCGAGTCTTGAGACTTGCAAAGCTGTTCAGTGTGAGTCCCAAACCAAGTTCAGCAAGTCCCAGCTACAAATCAGTGAGTCCCTGTCCTAGTTCATACTTTGTTTTGTTTCTGCTATTTGATAAGGTTTGCCACAATACAAAACTCTTGAAACTGTCAACGAAGAATAATAAAACAAAAAACAAGAACTGTTACCCTAACAGTCAACAATTACATAAATATATCGCTTATTGTACAAGTAATTCACAAAAGTAAAGCAATTAGCAAAACAACATGATTTATGGTAATCAAAAGAAGGCCTAGGCTCTACAACCAGTAGTAAAGGGATCCAATTAAGGTCATTTTATAACTCGACACTAAAAGAAGCCCTGATATATTGCATAAATCATGCACAAATGAACAACGATACCTTTGTAGTTACACTGTGCTTGAGATAGGACAGAATAAGTTTGCCAGGTGTACTCCCAAATGTGGCTTGCTGAACAAGAAAATCTGTTTTCAAAACAGAGTAATAAATCAGTTGTAAAATACGTATTAAACGATTCTTAAATTCTGCAGGTTACTCATCTACAACCGGTTAAAAAATGTACTTTCTCGAAATATGACTTGTGCTCTTGACCTAATCTTCATCTTGCGACATATACATGTCCCTCGAAAGATCGGAGGCAGTATGTTACTAGGAACTACAGCAAATTATGAATGTAAGCCAAGTGAAAGATGTAAATTCACAACAAGACATAAATTATTACGAAAATATCAAGTCACCACATGCCTATGTGAGTATGTCTCATATATTGTACAGTGTAGATAGTTGTCTACTCTCCGACATGATTATGATGATACACATGACATGTACAACAAATAATCGATGTTTTAAAATCTTGTTCGCTTACTGTCTATGTGCGTACATGTATATAACTTTACCTGCAAGCGCCTTAATGCTTTCCGTATCGGATTCTTTTACGTTCTTTTTTATTTCCACCAACCATTGTAAAGGAGTCCATCTTTCTCTCCAAGCTTGAAGTAAAACCCTTGTGGCCGCCATCTTCTGTCGCTCTCAAAGCATAGAAAATGGTACGCCATGTATGCCAAACTTTGTTGGTTTCGTTCCCAGATCGCTGATGCGCGGGCGACCATCAGATTTTGCTTTTGGGAATTGTTGGATAACCGCACAGAAGAGGAAGCAAAACGGACCAATAATAATGTTATATGCAACTGTGAATCGAATGCATATCGTACATTTTTTATTAAAATAGCGGCCTGCCCACGGCTCGACCCCGGGACACCGCCGGGATTTGTCCATTGAAATATCAAGGGGTCAGGGGCAGTTAGTTTTTTGAAAATACCCTCTACTCATCACTGTCCTTGCTCTCTGGAACACATAACATGCAGCTTTTGAAGACGGTGAGGTAGAACTGTATGACCCTATTACAGACCGGCAAAGCGGCCCGAAAACCATAATCCTTGAGGGCGGCACAAACTCGTGTTGAGTCAATTACGGGGAGTAATCTTCCCCCAGAACAAAAACTCCAGAAATTGCATCAAGAAATGAGAGAAATTTACTATGATCAGTTAAATTTCGTTCCGTTTGATAGAAATTCAGTCTTTTTTTCATTCAAGCAAATATATTTTACGCCAGTAAACTTTTTATACTTTGCCTATGAATCGATATCTAATTTGTTGTACTAAGAACAGGCTCGATAATGGCGCCAAGTTCATCATAACTGACATTTTTTATTTAATTGCATGCCTACTTGTTTGAAGACCCATGCAAATACACTCCCTCTTTATAACAATATAACACTTTTCTTGGGCTGAGGTTGAACGTTCACTTTTCAGGATCCAATACTCAAATATTCTTGAAATGTTATTGATATTTTTTTTGAATTATGTCGGTATAAATTCATTCAGTTCATGTGTTCCCAAATCACAAATACGTTGCTATCACTTGTTTACCAGAATCAAATGTGAAACTGCACTGCTCTCTCACGATATTTAGTAGCGGTTCTCCTTTCCGTTTTCAGAATTCATAGAAAACGTTCCATTCTTAGTCTCATCCTGAGCTGTGTTCTTAAACATGTTCTTCATTTTTTGCACTTTTGAGCCTCAACATTCTTATAAAAAAGGTTCTTAAAAAAGAAAAGAGTAGCGGCATACCCCGAAGGGTTTCCTAAGTTGAAAATGATCTGCAGCTCTTTGTCTGTCGTCGGCTCTGCGAAAACAGTTATCTGTTAGCTACATTTTATCGCGACAAACAAAAGAATAAGACGCTCTTGCTCGAAGTGAAAACGACTTGACCAACCATTGCACGAAACTGTTTCGCAAAAATCAACCGAAGAGTCAGCTAGAGTGTTCCAAGAGTCAAATAGTTCGGCGCTAGGTATTTCTCGATATTTAAAACTTGACATTTTTCATAAAACAATAAAAGTTTCGATGTTGGAGAATGTGACTACACAAGAGTTGGTGTCTAAATGATTTGCAATTACATGAAGCCTCAGAGAATTAAATTTATTTGTTGTGCCTGATGAAAACATTTCACATGAGAAGTAATTTGTTGGAGTAAGTGGCTGCTGAGGAATCTTCTCGTACATATCTTTAAGAACCTGTGCTAGTACTGCAGGGGTTTTTTTCAGAAAACTGTCGCAGTGAATTGGTGGAAACATTTGGCGGGAACATTGTGTGCCATGCGCCTCACCCGCCGAGGTGTAACGGAAATAATGATATCGGGCCATCAAAATAAAACCTTTTTGACAAAGAGCCACCAGCTGCAGAGTTGTACAATGAAAACCAAAGGGTTCTTTTCTTTGTCAGTTCTTATTTTAAGTAACTAATAGTAATATTCAACAGGAATCAAAATGCGAGCAAGTTTAAATCTGTTAAACATACGAAACTACACGCAATCTTATGGCGAAAAACACTGTACCATCGCAACCCCTGTTGTACAATTTTGTACTCAAAGCCGAGAACAATCTGATTGGAGTTTCTGTCTTGGTGTCGTTCTTGACTTGCATGGCTTCATAATACAAGATAATACATCATTATACTTGGAAAAATCTTACCAACAGTTTTTTTTTAAGTCTGTGTTTCATAAACGAGTCCAAAGGAAGCTTCTAATTGACGGGGAAATTAGCCTAAATATAGTCGGGCAGCTGCAGTTCTACCTTTGGCCTTTCTTTGTTCACAGTCAGCGCGCAGGTATGAGCCAAGAAAACAGATGTGTTGGCTAACACACTCAATTATCCTGAGTTATGCTAAAGCAGGTAAACTAGAATTATTCCTCTTTTGTCTTTTTGTCCTTTCCTGGTGGGGTGAAACAGACCGAAGCGGAAAAGCACATTTACATTTTTCCTTTTCCGCAGGGGAAACCCGTCACCTGCTTTCCTCTGTCAATCAAGCATACGTAACCAATTAACGACCAGCTTCTTGTGCTACTATTTGACCGCGAAAATAGCACGTGTCCGTGCAGTACGAAGCAATATTTCTTTCTCTGTTTCACGAATCCTATATGGAGATATGATTTATGTTTTCGTCGATAATTTAACATTTCAAATTTCCATTGAAATTTAATGCAACCAATGTTGGAATTTTGTGGTAGCCAAATTTTTCAGTTTTAAAGAATTACAACTCAAGTTGCACGGCGCCGGCCACAAAGGTTACGATTCCTTGATTGAATAATTCATGAACTCAATATAAGCACACGACTGCCACGAGGCAGTGAATATCCTTGAGTTGACAGTATTGTCTTGAATAGAATAAAGGAAACAGAAACCGAATATTTATTCATTGTGTTTAACGCGGAGCCGAGATAAAGAAACAAAGCCGCCAATACGTTCAACTCGAGTCTGGATTTATTTCTAGTTCTCAAGAACCAAAGAAAATTCAGTTAACCAGAAAAACAATTCAGTATGGAAAGTTCAACTGTTTATTATGAATTTTGCGACGAAGAGGGAGCCTGTGAAAATTTTAAACAAATGGATGATTTTCGACAAGAAGGGACATTTTGTGATGTGATTCTCTCAACTGAAGACGGTCAGGAGTTCCAGGCACATCGTCTTGTCTTGGCTTCCTCAAGTGCGTACTTTAGGGCTATGTTTTTGACAGATATGAAAGAAAGCCAACAAAAGCGTATTACCATACGAGGCGTATCATCCAATTCGCTGAGAGCACTGGTTGAATACACCTACAGCTCAAAGATCAGGGTCAGCGTTGATAATGTGGAGAATATTTTATCGGCAGCGAGTATGCTGCAATTTATCAGAGTTGAAGAAGCTTGCTACGATTTTCTAAGTAATAACATCGAAGTGAGCAACTGTATTGATGTTTGGAACCTGTCCGAGTTACACGGGTGTACGGAACTTGTTGATCGCGCCGAGAGTTTTATTCGAGGAAACTTCACTATGGTCTTAAAAAGTCCAGAATACTCTTGCCTTTCCCCTAAACAGTTAGCAAAACTTTTGTGCCACGATAAACTTAATGTGCCTTCCGAGAGCTCCGTTTTTGGTGCTGTCATGTCTTGGGTTAAACACGACCTTTCGACCCGCAAACAATACCTGGTTCAATTTTTGGAGCACATTCGCTTGCCCCTACTCACAAGAAAATTCTTGATCGATACTGTAGCTCAGGAGGAATTGGTTATGAACGATCCGAAGTGCCGCGAGTACGTGATTGAAGCAATCGATTATCATTTGATCCCGGAGCGTCGAACCAAAGCTTTGAGTCCGAGAACTATTCCCCGAGAGAAATCAAGCCGCTGTTTGTTCGTTGTAGGTGGCGAAGGTAAGAACATACAAGATTTTATACAAATATTGAATATATTTACGCGAAAGAATTCTTAGGAACACACATCACTACTGTTACTATTGGCCTGGGAAAAACACAAAATAAATCAAATTGTTACTCAAACTATAATAATACAATTTAGAAACTACTTGGTTTGAAAGATTATCAAGATAAAACAACGAGACAAAAAGCTCTCGAGCTATTTTTTAGAACGAATTTTGATTTGCTGCATTAAGTATGTTAAGTGCGATCTTTCTTAATCACAGCAAACAAAAACATTGTACAATATCCCTGAAGCCTTTCAGTGTCTGCCCGCCTGACTCGTCGTGAAAGACATGAACGAGTCAACTGTAGCTGCAAGTTTTAAGAAAGTAAAAGTAAAAGATCACAACTATTTTTCATTTTGAAAACATTTTTGATATTGTCGTTCAGGCTTCGACCGCGCATTTTTGCTGGCTGTTTTCCAAGACAACAATTTCTATTTAGAAACAACTTTGCGAAAAATGAAAACTGGCTCAAGAAATATCATGATATTGATCATCTTTGTAATTGCACGTATTTATTTCCAAAGGCCAAGTAAGTACATGGAAGTTATTCATCAAGCTTGACGGCAAAGCAAAAATTTTGTCAATCAATGTTTATGCGTCTGTTTTCATATTAACAACAACAACTATGAATGTTGATAATGCACGGGCATAAAAGTAAAAGGTTTAATTATTTTTGTATAATTTATGTCTATATAATCATGATATTTCTTATGCCAGTTCCTCGTCAGAGTTTTCTTAAAAAATAAACGAGTCAGGAAGGTTTTGGGTTTTTTTGACAACTCACTCCAAGAATAAGGAGCTGTTTTTTGTGTGAGAATTAAGTGACGAAATATCTGACATAACGAGTTTGTAGCGCTATTGTTCCATGCCAGTGGCTGAATCCGATCGGCAGTCGACAGTCATTCAGCTCAGCTGTAATCGCAAGAACATAGGAAAATAAACTTTTATTACATCTATTCCTAAAGAAATATAGAAAAAATCCCTGCGGTAGCTTTTTTGAGGTGTGGGAGCTTATGAGAAAGCGGGAACGATTTTGTTTGGCCTCAGTACACGGATGTATCAACAACCCATAAGCCATACTGCATACCGAGATTAAATATCAATAGATAAATGAGTAGTTCACGGCAACTACATGTACAAGTGGAGAGCTCGAGAGCTAATCCGAACACCATCGTAAAATCGACGAAGTCGACATGAATAATACTGTCTGATTTTGAAAATTTGCTGATTCTTGTGTGAAAAATGCATACGAAGTTTTGAAGTTCAGCCGGGCACTCTAATTATTTAGACACAATTTTGTCAATATATTTCGGTGACATGCTCACTCATTAGAGCAGGATGCCATAAGAATGATATCGTTCGACATACTACTCAGCGCACGGAATTCAGTTCTCACGGCCTAATGATTACTGTACAAGACTGTATGAGGCGAAAAAGATCTTGGAGGAGGGATGGGTAGTGCACTGTCACTGGCTGAGGGAATTCTGATTTTAAAGCTTTTCGAAAACATAAATATTTTTATTGACATTTGACTAGTCCGCAGAAGATCGACGAACGAAAAGGAGCTAACCTTTTGCACTCTTTAAACCACTCTGCAATACGCTAGGAACAGGGACGTCACTAGTTCAATATATTGGCTATTGTGTTCTGACTGTATTTCCTTTCTGTATTGTATCAGTGGACTTTGAACAATAAGTAAATATATTGCCAGCCACTCCCAATCAGCACAAAGCTCTGTCTATAGCTCGTGATGAAATGATTGTTTTATTATTTTCTACTTAATCTATTGTTTCCAGAGCAGTTACTATCCGTGTCGAGAACATAAAAGCTTAATTAGCTTCATCCCCATTGAGCTACTCCGCGATCGGTACGCGGTTACCCGGTCCCAGGTTTTTCTGGGCCTCAAATACGTCGGGACCGCACCCTCAAACACGTAGGGACCACACCCTCATCGAACTCAGTTGGGCCGCGCCCACACCGATGGCTAAGTAATTGCTTGAGGAAGAGGCTAGAACCCAATACTCTCTACAGAAGGCCGCGACTTGTCGACGAGGGCGTGATTCTCACAAAAAATGAAATCATATTGATCCTATAATCTGTCAGTTGTGTGTGCCGGGAGGTTGAGTGTAAGGCTGACGTTTCAAGCGTTGGCCCTTCGTCAGACCAAACTAACAATTTGGGGAAAATTCCTCATTTTGCTCTGACGATTGAAGGGCTTACACTTGCAACATCTGGTATGTCAACCCTTGTTGATCAACCAAACATTTGGGCTACTCACCGACGCAGAAGAAACAGATTTTCTAAAATCTTATCTTCCATTGTAACTGAGTGCGCATGTGTCCACGTGACTCTTAGTGTGCAAGTGAGCACATTCTAGGACGAAGGCGTCAGGCAGCCTTAATGGTAAACACGTATATGCACATACACAAACACGTGACGTACTGTACAGTCGTTCAAAAACATAGTAAAAAAGATACACAAAGACCCAGTTCTTTAACGCCAGATATCTATCGCCATCCGCTCCGGAAGTGAGAGATTCAGGCTCTATATATATATGCAGTTTTCAGGTTTTGTACACCAGACTTAATCATGAACCTTTCATCTACCACAGCCGTTGTCACTTATAATCTTTCGAACTGACCATGAAATACTACGAAATACTAAACGAGTAGTTTTGATTTTGGACTAGCGCTCATTGCCCAAGTTCAAGCGCGGGAAATGTCTGATAGGTGCCCTATGTATGTCCTAAACTTTTAGCTTTTACCATAATTAAGATGTGAGTCAGGGAAATAGCTGGTATGCCTAATGACGTCAGTGGACCCAAACTTAATTTTATGTTGTTGCTGTGTTAGTCATCTAAGTCTTCTGCAGTATTCGAACTTCGTTTGGCGAAAATGCGGTCTCGAAACTCGATTTTCCCGCCTCGTTGTTATAAGTATTACATTCAAACTCGACATTTTGAATCTTCCGCTACGCAAGGGAACTAACTTTCCGCTATGTTGAATGGATCCGTGGCTGCTAAGATCAGCATCCATTTCGGGGGTCACGCACAATGACGTCATTTAGTATAAACCTGAACTGAAAGTCTCCAAGTAGCATGAAAAAGTTCGCTTTTGTTACATATAGCATTGTACCTTGTAGTTTTAGATAACATTTGATATAGTTATAGATATAGTTATAGATATAGATACATGTATAGGTATAGGTATACGCAAATGGAATAATAATAGTAATAGATGGCTTATATTAGTAGATACAGGTATAGATAATGATATAGATATAGATGTGATAATATTAATAATAATAATAATAAACTTAGTAATAGCCATCTTTTTAAAAATATACTATGGGTTTACGTTAT
>JAOEHT020173801.1:0-11587 GCA_025448195.2 Parazoanthus atlanticus
AATCCCAGCTCACTGAGTCCCCTTTTATGTTGGTAGTCAATTTCAATTCCATAAAATTCCGAAAGGGAAAAAAAGAAAAGTAATTTAAAATAATAACGTAAAAGAAAAAGAACGAGAAAAAAAAAAGAACCGCATTATGTTTCGAACCGGGGACATTCGCATGCAAAACATTTACTGAGAGCGAACCATACCACCGCTCCACCATGCACCTGATATCTTTTGGATATTTGAGTGCGCAATTCGGGCCAGTCTCCCGAAAAAAAAGGAGAGGGACCTGGGAAAGCAGCTCGACTTGTGTCGCGAGCGATAGAATGGTAAAGGAAACAGTTCTATTTTAATATAGCTTTTAAAAATGAATGCGACATATTTGAAAGGATCTCTCAATCTCATGACTGTTCAAGATGGAGAAGCATGTAGCTTCCGAAAATAGTTGCCTGGGAGCTAAGCAACTTGGACGCGAACGTCGACTTTCAACTAAAGATTTGAAAGCCTGTGCGTATGTAAATCGTTATTGGGTGTTTTACACTTTAGAGTTTGTCCTTTCCCTCACCCGGCCCAAAGACAGCATACACGAATCACATATACAACTAAATTTCACACTCATTTGTACGATTTCTATACTTTAGCTCCCACGCAACTATTTTCGGAAGCTACAGATTCTCCATCTTGAACAGTCATGAGATTGAGAGATCCTTTCAAATTGTTGCACTCATTTAAGCTGAATAGAACTATTTACTTACCATTCTATAGCTCTCTGTTACTAGTCGAGTTATCAAAAAATGTTGCTGCTGAACTGATCAGTGGTCATGATTAAATTTCATGTCACCTTCATACATTCCTCTCCTTCGATCTCTAGGAAGCAGCAAGAAGTTTCATTTAATAATAATAATAATCATAATAAGACGTAGGGAAGAGAAGAACAACAATCAATAAAAGCAAGAAGTTGTAAGATTTTGTATAAAATTTTGAATAAAATTTAGAACATTACCGCAATTTATTGTCTCCCGATGAAGATCCAGAGTTACGGATCAAAAAACTAGGGCATTTTAAAACTTTTACGCTTTTGCCAACATTCTATTAGTGTAGTTTTTAACCTAACTCAGTTTTAACCCTTAGGATATTAGAAAAATGTTGTCTCTTGTTAGCCTTGTTACATACCAGCTTTGGAACTTCGTCCTCAATCTCACCCCACCTTCGGCTTTCCTGACCCTCCCCAAGTTCAAAGCATACCAACAGAACATTAACTTTCAACTGTTATGTAATATTTTCAACCCTGATTATCCTTATACCTACTCCCTATGTAGATCCTGTCTCTGTCAGTCATCCATAGTGTTTTTCTTGTAAATATTATTATTTTGTATTAATGTTTTATCATAAAAATTATATTCTTGTTTCTAACATTCCGGTAGACACCCCGCATGGGACTTAGTCCCGTTCATGTCCCATCCGGTTGGCTATTTTTGTATTCTGTTTGCCTGTCTATTCATTGTTATTGAAAAATTCTCTCCTATTGTATAAGTCCAAATAAGTTGTTAGAACAAAATATCATCTAGTTCCACAAAGATCACGTTTTCGGTATTTTCTGTAGTTTCAAACTGAACGATAATCTTAAGGTTTCAAAAATCTGTACAAACATTGTAAGCATATACCTTATCCACTGACAAACAAATGGCGTAATTTATGTATAATTTTTACCTATCTTTTAGCCGCAACCCCAAAGATGTCAATCACCGTTCGTTCGGAGACTTGTCTCAGTGACAGCTGTGTTGATGTAAACGCATCAATTGTGGTAAATGGAAAGGAGTACTCGCCCAATCAACCAGGACACAACGTCGTAGTGTTGGATGCGCTTTCAGGTACAGAGTGGACTGTAATTCATATAATGGAAAGTAAATAAACTAAATCTATAAATACACACATGTTTTGATCTGAAATTAGCGTTTTCCACGAGCCATAAGTAGACAGACAGCTGTAAATCATAAAATGATTAAAAATAAGAAATCGAAAGGAATAATCTGGTCATTTGTGTTTTTGATATTTTCAAATATATTTTTTGTAGATGTTATACGGATGATTTTCTATATTTATACACACCAAAAAACACATACTTTAACGTACACGTTCACACACACCTGGTCACTCTCACACTTACGCTCTCTCTTGCACACACGTCACTCACTAATAGATGCATACACACACTACATGTACTAACTAACATACACACAATAACAAACCATACACACACATACACACACACATACATACACCCAAGTTTAAGCACGCAGACAGAAACGCATAACAACACAAACAAGCCTTTTCTTTGATTTTCTACATGTGTTTTTTCGTCACATGTATTTTTCGTTCCTGTCTCTCCCATTTCCCCTTTCATAGAATCTCAATATTAAATTTATTCACTAAGAAGGGTTATTTAAAAGACTTTTTCTTATAATTCAGGCAATTACATGTCAGCACGTTCATTTGCAACGTCCAATCAAAGTACAGCAGGAGAAGAACTCAGTAATTTCCTATATAGCCAACCTAATGACGTCATTATACTTGTGGCCATAAAAGGAGATGGGTATTTGTATCATAGCAACGCTACAGACGCTTTGAAGGCCATTGGTGCCAAGTCTCCTGAACAGGCTACACGGCGCACGTCCTATGCATTCATTGGCTACAAAGGAAAGAAAAACGTTAGCAGCTTGAGTTGGGTTAAAGAGAAGAAACGGGCAGAGAACTTGGGTCCGTCTGACGTTTCTACGCAGCTGCATTTGACCTGTTCATACATTAAACCAGGTGAAGTGACTAGGAGTGTTGCTCTTCCAATTGTCTTGCACCTTACTTACACAGCTCAAGATGGCAGAAATTTAGGTTCTGGTACATGGTGAAACATTGCACGAAATATTGCTTGCAGTTGTTACAATTAGTGCAGACCACCTGAAACTGTGTGGAGGCAATGTCGTAGAAGTGGAATAACTTTTTGCAGTATTGTGCGCATTTTTTCGTGCAAAACGTTTAAAGACTGACACATGAAAACAGTTTCACCAGGTTGCATAATCCAACATTTTTAGATGTAATATGTTAGATCCATTTGAATACCTTGTTGGATGACATTAGATAGGATTTGATTGGTTTAAACTTCTGCCAACAATGTTGGGTGATATTGGATCCGTTTAAACCACCCTTTAAGTATACACCAAACCAATTGTACTTAACGTTCGCGCACTCTCACCGGCTACTGAAATTCAGAATGTTCATTTCTTTTACCGTTCGTGTTGATGTTGCCTTCAGTACTACACATGGTATTAGTGCTAATGTTAAGTGTTTGTGTGTTGATCTTGGTGATAGTATTAGCGTCAGTGTTAGTTAGTGGTAGTTGTAGTAGCAGTGGTAGTAGCGGTGATGGCATTGGGTTTGGTGTTGTTTTGTGTTGGTTTTTGGTTGGTGTTGTGTTGGTATTGCTGTTGTGTTGGTGCTGGGATGGTGTTGGCTTTGTTTTTTGTTTAGTGTTGGTTTTGGTTTTCATTGTTGGATTCTGTGTTGCTTTGTGTTGTTTTTGGTGATGTAATGGTGTTATGTTGGTTTTGGATCCGTGTTGGTGTTTGGATTGGTGTTGATTGGTGTTGCTAATGTTTTTGATGTTGAGTTGGTAATTTGTTGGTACTTTGATGTTTGATTTGTTGTTAATTTTGGTTTGGGTTGGTGTGGTGTTGGTTTTGATGCTCGGTTGGTGTTGGTGTTGTTGTTGGTGTTGATGTTGGTGTTGATATTGATGTTGATGTTGGTATTGATGTTGATGTTGGTATTGGTGTTGATGTTGGAGCTGATGTTGGTGTTGGTGTTGATGCTGGTGTTGGTGTTGTTGTTGGTGTTGATGTTGATGTTGGTGTTGGTGTTGATATTGATGTTGATGTTGGTATTGGTGTTGATGTTGGAGCTGATGTTGGTGTTGGTGTTGATGTTGATGTTGGTGTTGGTGTTGGTGTTGGTGTTGGTGTTGGTGTTGGTGTTGATGTTGGAGCTGATGTTGGTGTTGGTGTTGATGCTGATGTTGGTGTTGGTGTTGGTGTTGATGCTGGTGTTGGTGTTGATGTTGGTGTTGATGTTGGTGTTGGTGTTGATATTGATGTCGGTGTTGGTGTTGATATTGATGTTGGTGTTGATCTTGGTGTTAGTACGGTGTTGGTGTTGATGATGATCTTGGTATTGGTGTTTTTGTTGGTGTTAACCTTGTTCTCTGAATTTTTCCATTAAACAATTCCTGACCTCCAGTGTAAATTCTTGTTATTTAGTGGTCACCCGCCTCGATTAGCCCTTTTGGTTGTTGACCTTCACCTTATTTTTTAGAACTTTACTTTCTTTTGGACCTATGCCTGTAATGTACAATATTGGAGGTGAAAACATAAATTGTTGTTGTTGTTGTTGTTGTGTTGGTTTTGGTGTTAATTTTGATTTTTAATGTTGCTGCTGGTGTAGTTGTTGGTGTTGATGTTGATCTTAATGTTGGTGTTGATCTTGGTGTTGGTGTTGATCTTGGTGTTGGTGTTAATGTTGTTGTTGATCTTGATGGTGGTGTTGAAGTTAATATTGGTGTTGATTTGATGTTAATGTTGGTGTTGATCTTGGTGTTGTTGTTGGTGTTAGTGTTGTATTTGGTGTTGGTATTCGTGTTCGTGTTGATGTTGATTTAATGTTCGTCTTGATCTTGGTTTTGGTTTTGGTGTTGATGCTAATGGTATTAATCTTGGTGTTGGCGTTTATGTTGATGTTGATCTTTGTGTTGGTGTTGATGCTGATGTCAATGTTAATGTTGGTGTTGATCTTGGTGTTCGTACGACGTTGATGTTGATGTTGATCTTGGTCTTGGTCTTGGTGTTGATGTTGATGTCAACGTTGGTGTTAGTGTTGAAGTTATGTTGGTGTTGATCTTGGTATTGGTGTTGATCTTAGTGTTGGTGTTGGTGTTGATGTTGATGTTAATGGTATGGATCTTGGTGTTAGTGTTGGTGTTCATATTGATCTTGGTGTTGGTGTTTGTGTTGGTTTCAATGTTGGTGTTGGTGTTGAAGTTATGTTGGTGTTGGTGTTGATGTTGATGTTAATGTTGGTGTTGATGTTAATGTTGATCTTCGGTGTTGGTGTTTGTGTTGATGTCAATGTTGGTGTTGGTGTTGATATTAATGTTGGTGTTGATCTTGGTGTTGGTGTTGATGTTAATGTTGGTGTTGGTGTTGGTGTTGGTGTTGATATTAATGTTGGTGTTGATCTTGATGTTAGCGTTGATGTTAATGTTGGTGTTGATCTTAGTGTTGGTGTTGCTGTTGATGTAGAAACTGGTATTGGTGGTAGTGTTGGTGTTGATCTTGATGTTGGTGTTGATCTGGGTGTTGGTGTTGATGTTAATGCTGGTGTTGGTGTCGATCTTAGTGTTGGCGTTGATGTTAATATTGGTGTTGATCTTTCTGTTGGTGTTGGTGTTAATGTTGGTGTTGATCTTGGTGTTGGTGTTGGTGTTGGTGTTGATGCTAAAGGTGTTGATCTTGGTGTTGGCGTTGCTGCTAAAATTAGCATTGTCGTTGGTGTTGACTAATGTTAATATTAGCGTTAGATATTCAGATGCTTTAAAATGTCAAATATATGGCACAAGTTAGATTACGTTGGTAATATTGAAAATAAAGCATAAGTGTGATTGTTTTGTTAGAATACGTCGTAATTAAAATTGTGTCTTTCTGTCAACGTTCCCAGAATCTGTGAGTTGCCCGTTTGTCAACGTAGCGGCACTCGTGAATGGAGCCCGATGTGTCGGTGTCAGTAGTTCTGCAAATAACTCTTTGGGTGACAAAGCTTTAGATGGCAACTTTGCAACCACTACAGACGTTGGTGTTGGCTCTTGGTTTAGGATTGAGTTTGAAACGACATTCACTATCAACAAAGTGCGTTTGTTGCAGAAAAATACTCACAGTGATAAGATCAAAGATGTAGAGCTCACATTTGACGACTGTATCGTCCGTAAGGTACGAGGGTTGATTTATCACTCCATATATTCGCACGCTAGTTTTACTTAATTAAAAAGTTTTCGTTTCTCAAACAAACACAGAGTAGATTTAGAAAAAAATTGAACTAGCACAACCAAGGGTTACGAAGCATGGTGCGAAATCTGGTTTTAGAAACCAGTTGATGTAACGGAACAATTTATTGTTTTTAGCACAACTTGATAAGCTATTCATTGCTGTTGCTTATGAGAATTAAAACATATTTCTGAAGAAGTGAACTTTCACATTTTGTTACTTGACATAGAGTGAAACAGATTCTTAAAGTCTCATAGCGCAAGGTTTGCCAGTATCATGATTGCGCAAAAAACAATATGCAGCAATTTTAGAAAAGCTTGACATCTGCAAGTATAACACAAGACTTTTCAAGCATTGTGAAATTGCGATATAAACATTGTTGTCCAGTTCATGTATTTTTCAATAGATATTTAATTTTAAAGCCCCCGTAGTAGTTTGAGAATAAGGCTTTGCAGATATCAAGCATTTCAAGTGGCTGTATGATCAGTTGTGATTATTGTGATGTCTAGAGTTACCTTTTCTTCAAATAATTTGAATTGAAAAATCCAACTCATATCATTCTCATTTGTTCTGTTAACACAACTTGTCCTGACAAACTGAAACGTCCAACTAATTCTAACTGTGGCACTATCTTGAATCCGATTAGAGTAACTTAGAAGCAGACTCTAAGTTTAGCTAATAAACTGCCTTGATGTAGGTTATGTTTTGCAGAGAAACCAATGACCTTTTTTGACACTGGGTTGCCATGATACTTGAGAACGAAACATATAGCTATTTTAGTAAAAGTTGTCATCTGCAAAGCATAACACTAAACTTGTGTTCAAAGCATCATTGGATTTCATAAATCCCAAATATCTAGATATTACAACTCTCGATCTTCCACCCTCTATCGCATTGACATCGACTGCGAATACATTCCAGCACATTTCTCCCTACTTCGGGAAATCACGGAGTTCGAGTTCATATGCATCTAATGTGCATATGCCAACTTTTGCGTGGTAAAATCCCCAACTTCACGCCATCAGCTGCAGTGAAGAGCACGCGTAACTTTCTTTTACACACCAGTGAACAAAATTTTTGGTCGAGATTTCACTCTCATACTGACATGACGCTGACTTTCGTTAAGATAGGTTGCAGGCTCCTCTTCGTCGCCCACAACAAAAACGTTTTAAAAGTTTGCAGACTAATCAATAAGTTGTCAGTCAGAACTAAAATCTACCTAAGACAGATAATTTAATTTATTTAAGTTTAAACGATGGTTTGTTATTGGCGTAAGTTAAATGTTACAAGACCGGAAACGATGTAGAAACCGTGAGAACCGTACTCAGAAGAATTTTACTGTTTTTTTACAAAATGGCAAAGTTTTGGGCAAATATTTGAGACGTAGTTGTGTAGTCTTCTTCATATTTATTTATTTGCCAGGCCTAGTTTGCTTTGATAAACAGTTTCTAACCTAATTATTACTTTATAGTTTCGTCTAAGTGGAGTAAACTCAGGATACATCTTTGAAGAGTTCGCTTTTATATCTCGCAAGACTAAATGGGTGAAGGTGCTGGTCAAGTCTGTGTTCAATTCATCTGGCAGCCATGGGATTCGAGAAATTGAGTTCTACAATGATTACTGCAAACCAGGTAAGTCGTTGTAAGAGATACACTTTGAGAGCCATCTTATAAGAATGTTGAGACTGAAAAACGGCTAAAATTTTGTTACGAGCTAAGAAAGTACCTGAGGCTGAAACTAAGGAAGAAACATTTATTTTTATACATTTTGAAAGTGATACTGAGAACCGCTACTGGAAATTCGCGAGAGCGGTATGAAAGTTAGACGCCGGGAATAATAGCCGTACGTTGACCGTATACAAACACATGTTATGAAATGAAAACAATTAAAAACAGTTTCAAGATCATTTGAGGATAAGATCCAGAAAAAAATTAAGGAAGTTCAGCCTCAGCCCAAAAAATCGACGTTTTTATAAAAATAAAAAATGAATGTGTGAGAAAAACACTGACTCCTAATTATCAAACAGAAAACAAGAATTCTGAATGTTTACATGCATCTTGTGGTGTTTGTCGAGGTTCTGTTTACGAACACGACTTTTCCTCTTCTGTATTAACTGCAATTGAAGCACTTCTGAGGTTTAAAACAAATATTGAAATTAATTAATCAGAATCTGGGCGTCCTTAACATCTAACCCGGGCCACATCTTTTTATGGAACATTGTTAACACTGCTAAACTATGGACGCAAACAAAGACGTACTCTTTAGTTTGAAAACGTTTGTTTTAGGTAATGTTGTCAAACGTTTTACCCCATTCAAACAAATTAATAGATTTTTTTTTTGATAATTCTAATCTGCATGTTTATTGCGTACAAAAAATGTTGGTCCTTATCATCAAAGAATTGTTAGAAGTAAATGAATAAACTCAACCCAAATTTAGATAATCTAACTTCGTCGTTTTCCATTCTTGACAGTAAAATTACTAATTATAATGCACATAACTTTGTTTCAACGATTTTGGGATCTAAATTGGTGACTGCCGTAGAAGTCAGTTTTCCTCTGTTCACTATTTCTGTAGTATTGGATTATCTTGCAATGTAGTGCAAATGGTGTCTCTTTACACTCTTTTTTCCTCATAAGAAAATCTATTTTGCGGACTCAGGCTGAATGTTTATAGTTTGGGGATATTTCTAGAAATGTCATATTTGCGCATTTGGAGATTACAGCAAATGCGTTTTTGTGCTATCGACGTTTTGTTTAACACATATATTTACGTTCGTCATAGTTAATAGAGCGAACTGGTTATGAAACTTGGCCAGTTTCTTTGTTATAGGTTTTTGTTTTCTTTCTCTTTTGTTCGTTGGCCTTGACGGTGCACAAGACACAAAAGGTATTGAAATGCATAGGTATGAACAACTAACCAGTAAAATATTTGGGCTCACTGACACACACTGAACAAAGCAATGTGCACTGTCACGGTTCGTTCAACCGAAGACAAAGCAGCTTTATACACTCCTTTTGAAGTTTCACAACCAGTTAGTTCTATCAACTATGGTTCCGGCTAAGGACATTACGAGTTTTGTCAAATTGGCATTTCAAGCAACTAATAATGTAATACTTTACGGAACATCAATTTACAGTTAACATTCACTTTCTTCTATTTCCTTTAAAAACAAAAATTTCCGGCTATTTATCCTCAGTTTCAGTGTGTTTCTAACTTGTTGTCAAGTTTTGGGCTTTTTTCAGCCTTTTTTCAACGTTATTATAAAGAGTGTATTTGTATTTACTAGTTTTTATTATCTCAGCACAATTTCCTAAACCAGTATTTTGTCCTGTTCCACAGCTACAATCTGCCGCAGAACCTACTTACATGAACAAGAAAGGTCAAACTTTACTCGGCTACATACAAGGCATTTTCCTTTCCGGGTGCAAGGTGAACAGTTGGTGAAGCTTTTTCTGGTAACAGAACCAAATGTTACAGCCGCCAGATACTCGATAGTTCTCGGTACCTACGTCTCATACCTCTCCCGCTCAGAAGGAGGATCGGCATCAGAGACTGTTATTGACCCAATTTCTCTACCTGGTGCTCTACATGCAAACATATGGAGGACGTACTGGCTGGACATGGATGCAGACCGCATAGTTCTTGGCTTAGGAGAGGAGATATTGATATTCTGGAGAGACAAAACGCCGCTTCTTGTGAAATATTTGTTCATCGAAGCCGTAAATGGGACCGCTGCTGTTGAGCTTTGTAGTTATGTGGGTAGGTCTAAAGTGAAGCGCGGTTATATACCTTGCACTGTATATAAAGGCCTCTCTCAAATGTACTGCAATGCAACAAACAGGCTACAGTGTGGTTGTCTACCACAAACCACTTGAAATGGTTTATCACATGCTTCGCACTAGATTAGTAGATTGAGTTATACTCCATTTTTATACTTTCAAGTGACTTTTTCCCCTCCCACAACACCAGGTTTACATAATCGTACTAATTTGTATAGTGATTTTGTCAGCACAAGCAACTTGTGACCATTGTGTTTTATATTTGTTTGCATTGCGTTGGTAATGTTGATTTCGTGTAATCATCAAAAGGTCACTGTAAATTCCGAAAAACTATAATACGCAAATATTATCTTTCTGCTAATCACAGTGTAAAGTTTTATGGATATTGTGTTGTTTTACAATTGGTTTTTAACAGCCAATCAGTGAAGCCAATTTATAAGACGTATCTGATATATAATTAAAGAGAAATAGCAACCACAACACAATAAATTTTTCTTGTGTTTGTAACTGGAAGATGAAAGTGTCATGTCATGTAAACGCGTAGACAATTTCAAAAGTCAATGGACGTTGACATTTTGGACGAACACGGCAATCGTTCTACGTTTTAGCTATTATAGACTTCCACGCCTAAAATTAGATTTAGTAAAAAATGAAAACAACTGTTATGTCTGCAGATTTTTGCAAAGCTGATTCCATCCATCATTGGCCATTGGACAAGGCAACTACGTCGACAGTAGACTTGAAAAGTTTAAAGCTTCACAGAATCCATGGCTCTTTCTCGCTTGAGACTGTTTCTAGCCCCTCCGGCGCAAGTCCGTTGACCACCAGGCTTAGTCACAATGTTCCCTCGTGGATATATTTGGGCAACTTCCGTGGCTCTTGTGTGAGCGACCCGTCGAGGTGTAAGAACGGTATTTCAGTCTCGTTCTTGCTAAAACCGACTGGAGAAATGTCACGACAATTCCATCTTTCCTCTGGGGGACAGATCTCTCGCGGGTTTGCTGTTTACAGTAAAAACTCTGACCTTTTTGTAGAGCTTCGAGATGGAGAAAAAGTCTGGAAGACTGCTAACAAGCACATCCAAACAAATACCTGGCAAAGCGTTGTATTCAGCTGGGACAAAGATTTAGGGCTGGAAACTGTAACAAAAGGAGGGGATATAGTTCGAGATAGGGACGGAAAGCTACTAATGTCACCACTCGACGCGGATACGGTTGTTGTGATTGGTCGCCCTAACAACGAACTTGCCAAATACAGCTCAGCCTCGATCGGAGATCTGGCAATATGGGAGAAACGCTTCAATGATATTAAGATTAAAGATTTACAAAGCTGTATTGGTATGTGAGGTTTCATTAAATCGCAAACATCCAGATATGGATATAGGGACCTGTCTCTAACAAGCGCACTCGAACCTTATTTCTTTATTCTCTTTCCAGTGACCAAATTGTTAATTGTTAAAGAAGAACATGGCCTTGTCTTGTCTCGCCTAGACTACTGTAACAGCTTACTCTATGGCATTGCCTTAATGGGAAATTGAAAAAACTTCCAAACATCCAAGACACTACCAATCTTATCACAAATCGCCATGACCATATCACATCTATCATTGAAAGCCCTACACTGGCTATCTGTTGCTTCTTGTGTAGAGATTAATTAACTACTCTTAACCCTTAAACGTTTAGGCTTTTTGGAGAAACACCAACGTTTATGGGGAGGGGGTCATTTGTGGGGGGGGGGGG
>JAOEHT020173863.1:0-11587 GCA_025448195.2 Parazoanthus atlanticus
TCAATCAATTGATCAATAACTCAAAAATAATAATAATAATAATAATAATAATAGTAATAATAGTAATAGTAATAATAAAATGATGATAATAAACAGTTTATTAAAACTCTCTTGCAGTATATACTGTATTATAGAATATTTACAAAAGGGAATAATATATATATACAAAGATAAAAATATATTTACAATATATTTACATTATGCTTTAAATCCACTAATTATTAACTATCAATTTTTAAATATATATAATATATAATGAATAAGGATGGTTTAGGAAGAAATCCCGTGCAGTCACTAGTGTGATTTTCTTGTGGAGTCCTCCATAAAAATATTCAAAAAATAAAGATAACTAAAAATTACAAATTATGAAGAAGAATTGCGAAAACATTTCTTCTTTCAAAACACTCGAAGCACTTCTAATCAGTTCTACATTTAATAAGTTCCATTCAGTTAGAGTATTAAAAACACGCTTTTCGGGTTAAGTTCATTATCTGTGATGTAGTGATATATATGAGGAATTATCAGTCTTCTAGGTTCTACTTCAATTCAATTCAAAGTAATTTTCTCCAGTTTCAAATTTGTCTACAAACATATTCCACCCTCCCCTAGTGATGGATCTTGTATTAAATAAGCAAAATGCAAGCAGATTATTTGAATAAAAAAAACAATTTCCCTGTATTTTCTTATAGTCATATCAAACTAGAAATTGCAAAAAACGAAAAAGAATTTATAATTACAACTTGCAAAAATATTTCTTCTTAAGAAACATTTTCAGCACATCTAATCAGTTCTACATTTGAAGAGTTCCACTCAGTTAGAGTATTAAAACACGCTTTTCGGGTTAAGTTCATTATCTGTAGTGTGATACATATGAGGAATTATCGGTCTTCTAGTCTCTAATTTAATTCAATTCCAAGAAATTTTCTCCAGTTTCAAATTTGTTTACCCTCCGCCTGGTGATGGACCTACTATTAAATGTGCAAAATGCAAGCAGAATATTTAAATAAAAGAACAATTTCCCTGTATTTTCAAATATTACTTCGTAGTTTCTTCATTAAGTTGTGATACTAAGTGTTAAGAAGAGTCTCATATTGATTAATTCGGCAGGAAATGTATTTCTGCGACAAAAGTGCTAAATGTAAGGATGACATTAAGTCGAAGTTTAATGCAATCCATTATCGGAATGAAAGACTCAAAGAGGTATTTCCTCTTCAATTATCAGATCGTCTCGCGTGTCTTTATGTGTGTTGACAGGCGAAAATCGATAAATTAGCTAAAGTCAGTCAAGCAGTCAAGAGCTGTAAGATTTTTTTTGTAAAATTGCGAAGAAATAACCATAAAAAGCGACGGAATCGTTTGGCAGAAAGACATTTCGTTTAAATGGAAGATTCTGATAGCTCTACCTTCAAGTTGTATTTTAAAGTTGAGTTAAATATTTTGAGGGATTATCAGTTTTATCCTAAGCGTAAAGTAGTTTATGAAAACTTGATAGGTAAACTTTGTTAGTATATTCAAAGTGGAGAACACGACGGTAGACTTTTTGGTTTCCGCAGTTTATTTAGATGACTCATTAAAAGTTCGATTATATTGTCTCTACGATTTCTATTATTATTTTAGTCCTTATTTCTTTCCTTTATGACAGAACTGTGTATTTCACTCTCACTCTCTTACTCCTAGTAAAACAATCTCATGTGGATTTTTCCGTCTACTCCGGCAGGTAATAATCTTGAAAAATAAGGTTTTTTCAAGGAGCTAACCATCCTGATCTTCAAATTCAGCCTTGCTTGATAATTTCAAACAACTCTGGTTTTCCAAACAACGATGTAATTGTGTATTTTGTGCTAAGTCCAATCTAATTATTTTCCCAAGCGTTCATGCTGACATTTCCGCTTTGATGAATACTTGAATTTTAATATCTTATTTTTTAAACAAACAAGAAGCAAACTTTGTTCCTTCTTTTTACTCAAATGACTCAAGAAACTAGTACCTCGACCGTAAACAGCCTGTAAAGCTGATTTCATATCCAGTTCGCCATCGTTCTTGTGATTTTCTTTTCCTATTTGTATAAAGAAGTTGAATTGTCATCAAAAATATATAATTTTGCACGGAAGCCGTCATCAAATTTTAATTCACTTTAGTTTAGTTTATTAACTTAATTTCACATCTCATTGTTGCGGGATGAATCTAATCATGGAAGTAAAATACCAACTAAAGTTAAATAAACGCAGTTTAGATTGCGGCCTTTAAAAAATGTGAAAGGCGACGAATTTCGAAAAGGTTAATCGATAAAACTTGAGGTTTCAAAACACACGCAAAGAGAACAAGTGATTATGAAACTTCCCACGAAAAAATCTTAACTCCCTCTTGTTTCGTCACGTTTCGTTGAAACAGTAAAACCACCTGCTCCAACAAGCTAGTCGACCCTCAAAGTTTGTATCACCAATACAAGGTTGTTTTTGTTTATCAAGTATCGCTGAACAGCAGGCATATAAAAACGAAAGCCACTCAGTATAAAGCACATTGTTACGACTCTATATGCTGTTGGAGATTTCCTAACTAAATTACTTTTGTATCGGTTTCTTGAAGAAAAGGTGTAAGAATTTTAACTTCAGCACCTGCCTGAAAATTACATACACTCCTTGAATTGATGTTAAGGGTGTGAAAAGCCTGATAAAATTAAGCTGAAACTCGTGAAAAAGATTTTTTCGCCGTTATCAACGTATCATTATACAAATACTAAATTTCCAAAACAAGACATTAGACAGTTCGTTTCATATTCAAAGACGGGAAAATTTGAAAATTTTCTTAAAGGTTAACGTGAAAGAAGCCCCTGGAAAGTTCGCGCCTGAGAACTTAGTGCGAAAAGCGCAGATGGAAGATTGATTGAGGTGTGAATTCGCTAGACTTATATAGCTGCGTGTTAAACTTCGCACGAACACAGGTTTTCCACGATTATGTCTTTATTACAAGCGTTCTTTGTTGTATAGTATCCTAACTCCTCTACAACAGAACCCAGTGATAGTTTTGTTCACACTTAATCGCAAAGAATAAGCTCTGGCGAGTCAGTGAGCAAGAACAAGGTTTATGTTTGTTTTTCTCATAATGAAGACGAAAACAAAGGCAACAAACCCACAGAAACTTAGGAAGTTAAAAAGCCGAGAAAATTAACGGTTTTAGCATGTTCAGCCGCTTTTGTCATTGAAAATTTGAACATAAAACAGTGATAGCAACGTGAGATTCAATGTTATTTCATTTTATTTATTGTCTAAATGTGGAAAAATGTATTTACAAAGATATTGCGAAGTTTTGTAGAAAGCGTCTTAAGTATTTTCTATTTACAGGCAGTTTTCTGATCGTTGTGCAATTCACTGGAAAGCATCGATTGCTTCAAATTCTATTCCTTCATCAGTGTAAAACAATTAATTACATCTTTTGATAAATTACGGTCTATGATACACTGCTGCTTCTCAGCCAAACTGCAGGTAGTTTTCCTCTGTTTAAACATTCGCCAAGAAAACGTTCCCAAATGGCGCGACTATTTTACAGAACAAACCATACAAAACCATTTTGTGTATATAATCAATCACCATTTGGTTGCAAAGTTAACTCGATTGTCAATTTTCCTCCTTTTTTATTTCATTGATGAATTCTCAATTCTGCTTTAACTTTCTGTCAAAAAGCTTGTTTTGGACCAAATGAGGCAAAATATTAACCTGATACTAATAATACCAATTAGTATTGCCAGAAAATGCATCTTGTATTCCTGGTGGAAGAATGATTCGATTGCTTATAACATTCAAAGCAAAAGCAAAATCAACAACAGTTTGTTTTTCCTTAAATGTCTTGTTCTTCTTTTTGTATATGAGGATTGTTATTTGAGTGGCAGTCACCGACACTGTGACTCTGGTTAGGGCTTGGCCCTCCTTGACTTTGTGCTTTTTCTTCGGCTTGCTGTCTTTTCCACTTGGTTCGGCGGTTCTGGAACCAAACTTTTATTTGGGTTTCTGAAAGGTTAAGGTATGTTGCAAGTTGCTTTCGCTCTGTGCCAACAATATAATGGTTCTTTTCAAATGCGTTCTCGAGATGTAGAAGTTGAGTTGGGGTGAAAGCTGTTCTGATTCTTTTCGGTCTTCGGCAAGCAATAAATCCTGCAATTAGAATGAGTGATACATAGTTTAGATGACCTTAAGAACATTTTTACTAATTTATACTAGTTTTGACAGTTTCCAGAATCCCCAGTTGCCCAGAGACATAGTTTCGGAATTATCTTTAAATTTAAAACTAGGCAATTTGTTTTCCCCAAATATATTGAGTTATATGACTTAATCCATAACACAGAAATTGCAGTGAAAACAGTGGTAAATTAACCTGGCTAAATTATTTATTTTTACATTTACTGAAATGAAAAATGAGACAAAAATTTTATTTTTCCGCAGTTGAAGTAGTTTTGAGGTGACAAAGTACTTCATATAATCTGGCCAATAAGTTAGCATAGCAGAACTAAATGAAAGAGGAATTTTAGTTACCTAGTCAGCGATATTTAAAGTCACTTCAAATGACAAATTGATACGCCAAACAAGCTAGAAATGAGATCTTACCATTGTGAAGAGATCCCGCATATCCACAGTTGATATCATGAACATAGCGGTGACTCGAGGCGCATGGGTAAAAGGAAAAGGAACTGCCGGAATTATAGGACGAAAGACCGTGAAGGCCGGGATGAGAGTCGAATCTCACCGCCATAGGATAGTCTTGTGATCCTTTGTACCCATAACTGCTTTGCTGGGTGGTGCTTGAAATAGCAGAACTCGGTCTGTACATCGAGTTGATGAAGGAAGATTGAGGGTTTGGCTCGTAGGCATGCATTTTGACTTTTGCAAAAATTTCAACTGGTCCTAGCCTTTCTGTTAGCGATCTTCAACTGACAAGACTGTTCTAACCAATCCAATTATATAGCTTACAATTTAATTACTATTACAATACATTGTTTCTGATTTCAAATTAATGATGGCAAACTAATTAAAACAATCAGCTAAGTGAAACAGTCATTCCGGATGCGAAAAACTAATGAAAACTACAAAACTTTGAAATGAAATGAAAATGGAATCGAACACTTCCAGTGAATATAATCAAACTTTCTTCAATTTATACAAAAACAAACAGTTCACAAGTTGTATGTGTCATTTCCCGTTGGACTTTTGTCGGTTATTGTCGTGTTTCCCTGTTGGTCCAAAACACCTGATCGCGTTGTTAAAATAGAAGAAAATATTTTCTTGATAAGAATGTAAACATGATTGTAGCACAATGATCGCTCCATTCGCACAAGCGGTCAAATTAATGAAGTCAATCCACCAGCAAAAAACTGAGCAACTAACATAGAAATAATGCAAATTTTCTAATCTGAAGATAAGCCCAAAGATACCTATATCAGTGGGATGCTTGTTATCATGCATAGCACCAGTAACAAGTTATAGAACGAAAGTTCATGGGAAATCAAGGGCAAAGCGAGATCGAACTCTGTGAAAAGATCGAATCTTTTGTCACGTCCGTCGCAAACACCGCAATTCTAAATGAAACCCAACAGATGGTGAAGTGAAAATAACTTCATTACAATTTAATAATCCCCTGCAGCCTACTTTGGGACTACTACTAAATAACAAATTTCAATTAAGGACTAAATTTTAAGAAATTATTGAAAAAAAGACAGATCAGTTTGCTTAATGAAATTATGAAGAATTTTGTGTTAGTTTTGGTTCCACATTCATACCGATAGCCAAGTTTCAGTTATTCAAAGACTTCTTGGTTTCAGCCCATTAGTTACTGACAAAAGCTTGGCATTGTTTATTTGAACAAAAAACAAAATTTACTCTATAAAGAAGTGTCTGCTGAATTTCACAGTCGATTTATCTTGGGCAAAGCAAATTGCAATTACCGAAGATCCGGCGGGCTCGTCCAAACCATGTATCATACACATTGTCAATGTATCTCCTGAATGAATGAAAAGGAATGTTTTATTGACTTGTTGAATTTTGTCTGAACATATTAACCCATCAAAAAGACTTTCTAAGCTATAGGATATAAGAAAAGTACCCTTTGTTTATTTCAATAAACTACGGGTCCCACTTCCTCTAGAATTCAGCGTTGCACAATAAACTACCATGTATTCGCTAACAATAAACAAATTAGAACAACGAAATTTATGAACGGCAAATTGTTCTTGTTTATACGACTAAAGCCTCCCACGAGAAAGTCTTTCTTTGGAAGAGCGAAAACTTAATTTCTGTTTTCCTAAAAGCTTTCTTTCATCCTCTTAAGCAAGGATCTAATAAGTTTGGTAAAGAGACGAATTTTTCAAAAGAAATATTTTGCGAAAAATAGTTCGCTACAATCAAATTGAAAATTGGATTAATGTGGAGTAAATTCAGATATTTCAAGTGCTTTCTAGAAACAGTAAATTCTGCATCTTACAAATTAGGAATTGCTAGGTTCGCCAACTTTACGTCGTGCAACTATTTTAACTTTGATTGGTGTTTAAGGTGCCATTAAAGTTTTGATATTTTAAGCAAATGCTGTTGTTGCCCAATAATTCTCGATGCTTGAGCAATTTGTCAATCTTTGTAATGGAAGAGAATTAGTTCTAACTGAAGTCATCAAGAAATGATACCCTAAGTTGAGTCTTATTACGTAAAAAGACCAACTGCAGCGCAATATATTCCTGATTTGTAATAGTTTACATTAATCCTAGTATCCTGCCAGGCGAATGAATTCGTGTGTGATAACTTACAACTATTTGAACGTGTGTGGGTTTTTTCGAACAATAATTACTTTAAGGTTAACACGAATTATGGCGTTGTGTCTCGCAATATCGGCTCAAATTTCAAAGATTGTTTTTGGAGACTCTTTGGTCAAATTAATCTGACCTTTAATTTTTGTTTCAAATAAGCATTCTTATCAAAAATCATCTACTGATCTTTATTGAAATTTTTTTAAAATTAACTCATCATAAGCTTTGCGATCAACTTTCAACACCACGGATTAATTTCCTTGCAAAGGGGGTTAAAAGTTTTCGATTTCTCTTTTAAGGTCGTAATGGATCGAAGATTTTCCATAAAAGATTTATGATACTCTAATCAATTTGGTCGCCCGTCGGTGCTCGCTTTTTGTAGTTTCCTTTCTACCGCCTGGGAACTCGTCATCTGCAGGTATTAGCTACACAAACACGAAAGTACATTTTCCATGGAAGTGTTTATAATTAATGCAAACACCTAATACAATTTACAACTGCAGAGCGAATCATCAAAAAGACCAAATGAATGTAGCCAACTCTATTAAACCAAGGTTTTGAAGTAGCAGCTTTTAAGCGGCAAAAGGATCAAAATGCTTGATGTTTAATATATATTGGGCTTGGCCTGCACAACTCGATGGTTTTGTTTGAGAAAAGAATCTTAATCAAAACACACAAAAATAGATAAAGCTGTAATGTTCTTAAAGTTTAAACTATCAATTGTTTTTCAAATCAGTGCAAACATTAATGAAGTTGAGAATTATATTGAGGAGTTTATAACTGCAGCTGTGACACTTCGGTCGAAGACAATTATATTTTTTCGTTTTATAGTTTCGTGTTCATTGAATGTATGAAAGGCGCTAAACCGAATCATGAATCCATCACTTGAAACTTGTGAAAGTCAGCCACTTAATCTGCCATTGCTATTGGCTTGGGTTTATGTTACTGACCGTGTTAGTCAATAAAGATATACAGATATTTTTTCGATCGCTATCTCTGCTTTAAAAATTCATTCGAGAAGATTATGCAAGTGCTTTTTTCATTTTTTTAAAACCAACCTCTAATAGAATTGCTATCAGCAAAATGTTTGGTGTCTCGTAGCTTTTCGTTGACGTACAAAAGCCTCTGATCTTGAGATTTCTTTCTAGCAGTTAAATATTTTTTATTTATTTGTACATTACAAACATTACTCTCGCGATATGAATTGGAAGTCTTCTTTCGCGCAATTCAAAGGCACAAATATCGCCGAAGTTAACTTCGTCATGGCAAATGATTTCAAAAATTATTAAGCAACATTAATCAGATAATATTAACTAAGACCATGGCTAACGAACAACAAATTTAAGCATGTTTCTCCGCTTTTAATATTTCAAAACTTTAATAAGTAAACTGGAATGCAAAACACTTACAGCATTCACGAAATTGCAAATCATCGTAATATACTTTTTGCACTCAATTTGAGGACAACTATCGCAAGGTAAATGTCGCAAATATAGCGTAATTTCTAGCATTTGGGGGCAACTAACTTTTGATTTGCGAGTAAATCCAAGCAGCTACTGCGACTTGTTTTGATAAGTCCTCTTGTTTTGGCCAAAATAACAAAAACACACGTTTATCCCCCCCAGCGAGTTGAGTTAAACATATCCTCAGTAGACAATAAGAAACCATACATCCTCAACGAATTTGATTTGCGAAGAACATCGAAGAAAGAAAGTGAATAATGTTCGTCATTATAATCTTAACCAGCGGGGTTTGGTGAGTGATTAGCGGCAAACAATGCGGGCAACCCGATTGCGAATTTTTCCTCTTTTAAATCAGTCTTTAATGAAATTGCTTCCCAGAATAGTCAAAACCAAAGGCACTGCGGAGGTTCGTTGACAGTTGCGGTTAATCTTCTACTTGATTTTATACCCGCTTTTTTCAGCAGTGGTCAGTAAATTATACTAAAGAACAAGATGTCATCATATAGGGTGGGACAATTTCTCATAACTAAGCAGTGCGCGCACTCCCTGGTAAAAATATTTCAACATTGCGTTTTTGTATTTGTAACTGTGAGCAAGTATCACTTTGGCTTCCTCATAACCAACATTATAAACAACACATTTTCGCACCTGAAAGTAGCGGCCACCCACTCCAATACAGCTCACTTAATATACGCTTATTTTGCTGCGCTCTTAAACATAGCAGTGCGGTCAATTGCTGGGAAGCCTTCCTGCGAACGTTGACTTTCCAGGCTTTGCAGCCAAAATTAATTAGCAGCCAACAAGTCAACTACGAACGAACCTTTTGCAGGATTTCGCTAAAAGACAGATCGTGCTCTGCAGAGATTATAATCAACCGATACGATTTAAAAAGAAAAGATAAACCACAAATTCAGCAGAGTTAATGGTAAACAGTTTTTAATCTAATGTAATGCGGCTGACGAGATCAAACTTCATCAGGAACGCACGCTTACGGAACAAGTAACTGACAAGATGGCTTCAGTTGACTCCCAAGAATTGAATAAGTGACTTCAGAAGACTCCCAAAAACTCCAAGCGGAAAAAGATTCGAGTTATCGGGACTGAGTAAATTAGCGAGAAAAATGACTTGAAAGGAGAGCGAATTATTTATATTTCGAGTTAGCGGGGAGTTCCGAAGTTATCGAGAGGTGAGTCAACTGAATAGCTGTGGCTTCAGTAAATCGTCGCTACCTTTGAGCGCTTGAGAGTGCATATCAGAGTGCAAATCTTTGTTGTGCTCTACTGCACTCATTGTTTTTTTGTAAGAACCTTTTTATTAAACGTCGAGGCTCAAAATTGCCAAAATTTAAGAACATGTTTAAGAACATATCTCAGGCTGACACTAAGAAAGAAACGTTTAATTCTATAAATTTTGAAAATGGAACGGAGAACCGCTACCAGAGATTCGAGAGAGAGCCGTGCAGTTTCACATTTGATTTTGGTAAAACAGGCGACAGCAATGCATTTGGGTACATAAATGAACCGAGATAGATGTTGGGAACAGCTTTTGAATCTATTTATAGACACAATTCCATGAAATATCAAGAACATTTGAGGCTCAGATTCTGAAAAAGCTATCGGCCCAAAAAAATACTGAGACGTTCTTGTAAAAATAAAAAGAATGTAGCTCTACCGTACAACATTTTTGGTTTTGTAATCTGGCTTATCTTTCCTTAGCGTTGAAATCCCATTGTAATCTATTCGTTTTGTACTCTTTCTTGTTAAAAACTTGAAGTGTTGATCATTTATCTAAAGAGCAAGTGTTAGGCTCATTTTCAAGGGATCGTTTCAAATACAAACAAGAAAGTAAAACACACGTGTTACAGCTAATATAAGCTTCTTTTTCTTCTGATATATACACAGTAACTTCTCATTTGCCATTGCCTTTCCCGGAAGATAACTCTCGATGTTCTTACAACATTATAAATAGAACCCATTAGGGTTTTTTTCTGGTCCTTTTCCTCTCTGTTCTGCTCTTTCAAGATATCTGATGCAGTTGCTTGATGTCGTTGTAGGATATACACCTAATTCAAGAAAGGTTGCTCTTTCAAAACATTAAACAAAAACATACGACCTGGTAGAGCTCTGGGAATTCAACACCTCAACAATGGAGTGCCGATTAGTGTTTGTGTATTCCGTAAGTTTTTCACACTTTTGAGAAGCATCATTATTAATAGCTCTCTACACGTGCATGCATACAAACAGCTTAATAGCCAAGTTTGGAGTTGTTATGCCGGAGGTAGATATTGACTGTACAAATCGAACGAGGAGAGGGTCTGTGTGAAAGATTTAACGTGTTTATTAAGATTTATCTTATGGTACTTCAGATATATATGTTATTCTTCCTTTTATAAAGCTTAGTGGGTTTCTGATTTTAATCTTTAAAAACTGCTCAAGTACCGTATTTAGGGTGTTCATTAGAATTTTCCATTGTTAAGGAGGAGGGAGCCAATCATTAGAGGTCGGCGCTCATTGGAGAGAGGCGCTCGTTAAACCTTTTTTTTGTTTTTAAGAGGGGTAGGCATCGGAGAAGACAGGTGTTTATCCGTTTTAGCTTATAAGGCCACACCAATTTTATTTCTTGTTTTAAGGATTTTTTTAGGTCAATATTGAGGACCAGAGGCGGTAAAAAAAAAGAAAAAAGGTGTCACAAGATTTTCATTAACACAAAGGACAAAGTGCTACTTTTATTTTAAAAAAATTTGAGCATGATTTGACCAAACACCAATACAGTATATTAACTAAAGGTTTATTCACGTAATTTAGAAAATTTTCGTTAATCAAACTAGAAAGTTCATCTATTTGAATAACAAATACCTGATTACTTCAATTTTTCTTTTCGTTGTGAAACTTGTTTTTGCATTTCTGTTAAAATCGGGCCGCCGGGTTTGTAAAACAAGAAATAAAATTGGTGTGGCCTAATCTGTTACAAAAATAAATTACTTGCATAAAGCATGAACAAGTTCTCGACCGAAAACTCAAGCCATAGTTCCTCTTATAAATGTTCTTGGAGTAGTATAAGTAGAGTTGCAAATCCTATAATTAAGAGAAGGGGGCGTGAAACGATTATTAGGGAGCTTATTGGGTAAACACAGTAGTTCTTTTTCAACGGGGCACTACAGTAAAGTGAAGTTAAATGAAATGAAACGAAATGAAGCGAAGTGAAGTGACGTAAAGTAAAGTGAAGTAAAGTAAAGTAAAGTAAAGTAAAGAAAAGCAAAGTAAAGTTATAATAATAATAATGATATTAAAAATAATAATAAACTTTATTCAACACAAAATCTAAAAAGTTAGCCACTTGT
>JAOEHT020173931.1:0-11586 GCA_025448195.2 Parazoanthus atlanticus
TAAGTGAACTATTGATGTGCCAAGTTTCATGCTTTTATCATAAAGTGCACAATTATTTCACTAATCCGCCGGACTATGAAGTTAGTTGTTTGAAAACAGACAAATAAACTAAGTGATTAGTACTAATACTGGATTAACTCTTAATAAAACCTATAAAGTTAACCCAGGATTCGCGCTAATCGGGCTTTGAACAACATGGCCCTGGATAACCCTAGTTTGATTAGCACATCACAGCACGTGAACAGCATTACTCACTGGTTTGGTTTATGCTAATGGAGGATATTGCAAAAGAGCTGAAGTAGCCAGTCAGAGCGCACGAAAAGCATCACTCGCCGGTTTGGTATTTGCTAATACAGAACATTCTGAGTTTGAGTATTTGAGTTCTTGCATAGAACGCGAAAAGCACTATTCGCTTGTTTGATATAAGCTAACGAAGGATATTCCGAGCTTGAGTAACCAATCAGAGCGTGCGAAAATGGCTAGTCACTGGTTTGGCATTTACAAATAAGATACTTGTTTTTATTGCTACCAGGTTCCCTAGTATATTTTTGTGATTATCCTTACATCTGTATGCAACTTCGTTCTCAGGATCTTTACAGGCGAATAGAGGAATGATATTGGGAATAAGGCTGTTTATAATGCAGATGACCCTCATTAAGTTTCCCATTTCCGTGACTATTGTTGTTTGTCTCTCTTTACAGCACACTTAATCATCAGTACAACTGGTACGGAGGAATTGAGATGCAACGCAACCAAGAAAGTTGACATCGAATTTGCCAGCTATGTTGGTGTGCCCGATTATCTTATTCCCGGATTTATACAATCGTAAGTCATTTTTAAAATTAAAGAACATGATGACAGCCTTATTATTTCAGTTTTCAAGATTACTTACTTTCAAACTCTAGTATAGAGGTTCTAACTTTTGATGGAAACCCCGTGTCGATGTCTTTAAAATTGTCCAAGGCACATGACGAAACATTTATTCATACTTTCTGCTTTCGCGGGAATTTTGACAGGATACATATAGATTATAATGATTTGCGGTAGGATACAAACCACGCAGCGCTTCAGTATAAATCTTTGTCAAAATATTCCAGTTTAAAACACCACATTCACGGCATAAATCAGTCATAATTTTTAAACGTTCTAAATAAATGCTGGTGTTTTTGCGTTTTCGACGCAGTTACAGAAAGTACAGGAAAGAACAATATACTAATAGTGAACAATTTCTTGGTCTCGCCCAAGGAAAAACGCAATTGATTGAAATCAGTTCGATTTTCCAAATTTCAGAGATTCTCAATGCTCATTACAGTAAAACAACGCAAAAAATAAGTAAGCTAAAACTACAAAACATTAGAAAAGCGGAAAAGCATTATACTAACTAACTTACTAATTAGCTAACTAATTAACTAACTTACTAACTAACTAACTAACTAACTAACTAACTATCCAACAAGGCGAGGTGGGGGTCGCTTTTGGAGTCGATTGCCTTCTTGATCAAATTTTTGGCTGTTTTAACTGCATTCTCTGCTTTGCCGTTCGATTGAGGGTATCCCGGGGAGCTGGTGATGTGTTCAAAACCATACTGGTTTGCAAAGTTCTTGAAATCAACCGAAGCAAACGGTTGTCCATTATCTGACATAACTTGGTCAGGGATACCATGGCGAGCTAGGTGGGACTTCATCTTTCCGATGGCTTCCTTGGCAAATTTTGCGTTGAGCCGATCAATTTCAATAAAATTTGAGTAATAGTCAACAGTCACTGCATTGTCCTTACCTTCAACTTCGAACAGGTCAATAGCTATTTTCTCCCATGGCCTGACTGGGACCTCATGTCACACCATAGGTTCTCTGGCGTTTGCTTGTGACTGGCTATTGCAAGTGTCACAACGCGAAATGTACTGCTCTATCTCTCTGTTTATGCCTCGCCAGTATAACGCTTCTCTAGCTCTGCGCAAACAACTCAGGATACCAATGTGGCTTGTGTGTATCTTGGCTTTCATGTCCTGTCTGGCACTGGCTGGGACGACTAGCCTCTCACCCTTAAAAATAGGACCGTCGTGGGAACCGCAGTGTTTGACGACGGCCTTCCTTCTCTTGTTGTGATCTTTAACAGCTTCGTGTCTGGATCGGATTCCGTTGCTGTCCTTAGTGCAGCCTGTGTTGCTTCAGAGACTGGCAGGTATTGTGCCGTGTTGATGTTCTCTGCATCTTTCTCAGCCTCTCCTCTCTCATCATCAAGTAGAACAACATCTTCTCCCTCGGTTACACTTGCACACTTTCGTGGGGTGAAGGCTCGAATAAGTGCATCTGCCAAATACAGCTCTGTCCCCTTCTTGTAGGACACTGTGAGATCAAACTTTTGCAGTCTCAATAACATTCGTTGCAGACGCCTGGGAGCACTGTTAAGGTTCTTCTTGAAAATGCTTTCCAGTGATCAGTGTTAACCTTGACTGGATGCCGGTAGATGAACCGCTCAAAGCGCTCAGCAGCAAAAACTATGGCTAAGGTTTCTTTCTCTATCTGAGCGTAGGTGACCTCAGTATCTGTCATTGACCTTGAAGCATAGGCTACAGGCTGACCTTGTTAAAGAAGGCAGGCGCCAAGTCCTTTGTCGGAAGCATCACATTGGAGCTCAACACTTACTGTGGGATCGCAGAACTTCAGTATTGGTGCATGTGAGATTATGCGCTTAACCACTTCAAAGCTCTGTCCTTGGACTTGCTCATCCCATTGGAACTAAGTTTTTTCTTTGAGTAACTCTTTCATTGGAGCAGTGGCGTCGGATAGGTTTGGTGCAAATTTCTGCGGATAATGTGTCATGCCCAAAACCCTCTTGACATCATGCTTGTTCTTGGGGGTTGGCATGTCAATAATACCTTGAACCTTGGCGGGGTCAGGCTTCAATCCTGCAGTAGATATGCGATGCCCCATGAAACTCACTTCAGTTTGGCGGAGAGTGACCTCATCTTTGTTAAGCTTGATTCCCTTAGAGCGACAGCGTTCCAGCAACTATTTGAGCTTCTGGTCATGGTCAAGCGTGGCTGTAGCTTCTGTCTCACCCACTCCAAATATCAGGATGTCGCCAAAATTGGCACTACCCCCTCTAAACCTTCTAGCGCCCCGTAAAGACGCCGCTAAAATTCCTCAGAGACAGGGAAAATGCCAAAAGGCATGCCAGTCCACCTGAACCGTCCCCAGGCGTTACCAAATATGGTGAAGTAACTACTCTCGTTGTCTAACTGGATATGCCAAAACCCGTTTTTAGCATCAACTACACTGAATACCTTTGCCTGGGCAAGCTTGGGCAGGAGATCATCAAGCGCAGGGAGAGGATACAGATTTCGCTTGAGAGCATTGTTTAATGGCTTGGGGTCGATACAGAGACAGATCCTTCCGTTTCGCTATCTTGTGACTACCATTGCAGACGTCCAACTGACGTCGACATTGACAGAGTCAATTGATTCTACAACAAGGGTATAGTCATCACTGTCACTTGCTTCATCATAGTGCGGGCTAAAGTCGACAGCATAGATTGATGATTTTTGCTGCTTGCGAGTCTTGACATTGGAGCAGAGAGCGATAAAATGATTCTTTTCTCCACATCCAGCACAATTCTTGCACCACGAGGGACAGTCTTCCCTTTGTTTCGGGTGGGTTCTGCCACAGAACTTACAATTGATTAGGCCAATTGATTTGGCTCGTGTTTGGTCACGACCTTTGCGCTGCGATTTTGGTATGTAACCCTCGGATTTGGGCGATTTTGACTGAAATGAATTTACGTCTTCCGACTCTTGGCTCATCGACTTTAACTGCTGTGATGTTTTCTCATTAGTCCTACAAATATTGATACACTTTGCCAGTGTAAGTTTGTTTTCTTGCAACAGTTTTTTGCAGACATTGTTCTCACGAATACCCACAGCAGTTCGAGCCCAGATGAGGCTGTCGGTTAGCTCGCCATAATTACATGATTTGGCAAGTGAACGTAATGAAGCTAGGTATAATTCAATGGACTCACCTGCTTCTTGGTCGCGCTTGTTAAAACGATATCTCTCATATATTTCGTTGGTGGCACCCACACAAAATTCCTCAAGCTTTAGAAGTATTACATCGATATCCATCTTTTGCTTTTCGCTTTCAAAAGCCATACCATCATACACTTCCAAAGCCTCCTGACCAATACATGTTAGCAAAGTTGCGGTGCGAAATTCCTTACTTTTCTCTCGGCATCTCGAAGCAATTTCATAGTTTTACCACATCATTCGGAATCGCTTCCAATTCTTGGCAATGTTCCCTGTTAAATCCAGCTTCGGTGGCAGTGGAATATTCGGTACAAATGGCACAACTTTTGGTGGCTGAGCAGCAGCGGCGCTGGGTTCAGGATGATCAGAGTCGCTCATTTTGGCAACAACAGCAGTCAATAGGTCGTCTCAGATCGTCACACGAATTGTACCAGACTTCTGACACCATATCCCAATGTCTAGATGGCGAAGGTACAAATACACTCTGACAGAACAGTAACTATAACTTGTCGTAAACTCAGAACTGCAAAGTACGAGCTCGTGACAGAGCACACGCAACATAGTCCGCAAACCCGGAAAGCATGGCAGCCTCACATCGAAGCTGGCACCGGAAGTCACTGACATGTTGTCACATTGATATCTTCAAGTTTATGGCTTCGAATCTGGAAATTCTTGTAGCGGATCTCAAAAAAGTTCAGTGCAAAAATATTGCGAAGTTTTACGAAGGTGAATGACTTGATCTGCTGACGAGAAAAGGTAGTTACCCTTATGATTATGTTGATTGTTTGAAAAAACTAAAAGACACTTCTATAGCGCCAAAAGAAACCTGCTACTCAAAACCAAATGATACTAATATTTCTAATGATAATTATCAGTGAGGAATATCATAATCTCTATATTAAATCTGATGTTCTTCTACTTGCTGATTTTTTAAACTCTAGAGATGCTTAATTTGTCAAGAGAATTACGAATTGGATCCAGTGCTTGGTACTAATCATCTCCAGGCCTTGCTTGGGATGCAGCATTAAAGCTAACGCAAGTTAAACTAGACTTATTAAGGGGTTCTAATATGTTGCTCGTGTTTGAAAGAGGAATCCGAGATGGGGTATCACTATCATAATTAACAGATACGGTAAGGCAAAAATCCTTTTATGGGACATTATAACTTGTCAAAAGGGTTACCGGACGGGTTCAGTTGGGGCTATTAATTTTACACGCATATCTCGCTTAAGGATACCGGATCGAGTTTCATTCCGGTACGACCTCAACCCGGTTCCATAACGAGTCTCTATATTTGTTTGCATAATACCTTCTAAAATCTTATTCCGGTACCAGTCATTCGGGAATGAATTCATCCCGGTAGTCGCACCGGATCGAATTGTTCATTCCGGAACGAAATCTGGCCGCACGTTGCAAAGTATCATGTAAGGAGAGGACGAATTAATTCCGGTACGGAATTAGGCAAGTGGATTGGTTGGGCTGATCAGCTGACTCATATTTTCGATCCGCCGATGTTTTTACCTCACTTTCATTCCGGAATGAGAACTTCTATGTAAACGTGGAATAAAATCTGTCTGTCATAACGGAGTGAAATTCATTCCGGTATCATTTAAACAGCACTTTAAACTTTAAAACTAACTTGATTTAACGTCTTTGCGCTGGGAGTGGTTGCCCATTCTCCCAAGACAGTGGCTTATGTTTAATCACTCAACGGCACAGATTTTGGCGTTAAAGTCGATTTGTGGAGGGAGGAAAACCGGAGAACCCGGAGAAAAACCCTTGGAGTCAGAAGGAGACCGACAAATCTCAGCCCACATGCGAAGCCCAGGACTCGATCCCGGGTCCACAGAGATGGGATGCACGAGCGCTAACCACTCGATCATCCTGACACCAGCTTAGTCTAAGCAAATGTTGAACGGAAGTATAAAGGAAGTGACCTTAAAGGTCTAGCAATCGAATAACGGGAAGATGGCTTGATGAAGGCCTTTCTTTGCAGAGGTATTATTTACAACATTTGCAGTTGAAAGCGGCCATAAGTTTGGCGGGTGATTTAAAACCGCGAAGTCATCACGTAGCCGACTACTTAAAGTAGTCTGTACGAAACACGGTTATCAGTGTTTATATCTTCCCGACATGGCACTTTATTACGACATCGAGTTAAGTCCCGCACCAAAATATGAGCAAAAAGATATTGGAACTCCAAGGAATTAAAACGAACGGCACGAAGAAAAACTTTTAAGTGTATGCGCAAGCTGTGAAAACAAACTGCATAAGAACCATCGAGCCGTCTCTAGCTTGCAGTGCATGTGGAAAAGATTTTCCACATCAAATGCATCGACATGAGCCAAAAAACTTACAAACTCTTTCGATTGTGTCCTGTGGGTTTCACTTATAATTATTGTGAACTTCTTTCATGTTTTAGCGATTTGCTTTTTAAGCAAGAAGAAAACGTAAATGAACCACTTCAAATGAAACTCACTCAATAGGTTTTGGATCAAGAAAGTGTAAATAGATAATAATAATAATGATAATAATAATAATAATAATAATAATAATAATAATAATAAAATTTATACAGCGCCTATACAGGTAAGTTCTAAGCGCTTTACAATTACAAGCTAAAACGTTTACATTAAATATTAATAATTAAAATTAATAACTTAGTTGAGTTTACAAATTTACATTGTATTGATAAATTAATTTAAAATGTCTAGTCTATTTTAATATAATTTAAATAATCTAGAAAATACTAATTTAAAAAGATGAGTTTTAAGTTTTGATTTAAAAATCCCTAAACTAGAACAATTTTTAATGTCTATTGGTAACTTATTCCACATAATTGGTGCTGCCACAGAATCTTGTACCATAGGATTTTAGATTGAACCTGTTTTGGTTTACAAGATATGCAATAGAAGAGCGAAGATGTCTTTGAGGAGTATAGACTTGTAGCAAAGTTAGCAGGTATACAGGTGCAAGGCCTAACAGCCTTTGCCTTCCAAACAAAAGCATTCCAATCTGCTGCTAGAATATCTGCCACTTGAGCAACAAAATAGAAGATGTCTAATTTATTCTTGAGACAAATCCTAGACCCATCGAGATATTTTACCTACAGGAAATGTTTCGCATTCCCTGCAAAAGTCCAATTTGAGTGTCGTAATTACAACACACCCAGGAGGGGATGTTTGCAAACCTGCACCTCTGCCTTTACCGTCACCTTTCGCCACAGGTGCGGATCTAACATGAACCCTATTTTCTACCTTTCTTCTTATCAGCCAGATGCCAAAGCTCCTAAAGCAGGTTAAATCAGTGGTTTTGCTAAGCCTAAAAGGGAAGTACGCAAACTCCCTCCACGTGGAACCACCTTTTCTATTTGGTGTTTCACTAATATTCAATTCTATTCCTTTTCTTTCTTTCAAGGACCTCTATATCTGGTTTATCTTTGTTTCTGTTAAGAACATTTCATCTGTTCCTTGCAGCTTTTCATATTTTAGCCTCAAAGTTACGCCCGTTTTTGTTGAGTGATCTCTTGCTCATTTTGATTTTTTTTCCGGCCGATAGACGTACTGAATAAGGTTTGCGTACCTGTGCATTTGCCATTTCTTCGTATTTATTCATTTTTTATATATACAAGAAAAAAGTATTATTTTTATTCATTTAATAACTAGTCCTTGACCAACTCCTTTGAATGTCATACTCTTCTCAAACAAGAGCGTTAGCAGCTTCAAATAATAGATAAAAATAAAGTTATTATTATTATTATTCAATCAACCAGTAGTGAAACTCTAGTTTTCTTGGTTCATTAGTTGTGTCTTCCTTGTTTCTCTTAGTTCAAAGTACATAACTGGATTTAGACTTTCAAAATTACTTTGATACAGCTGAATCATTCCTGCAATAATTATAGTTTACGAGATCGCTTAGAATCCTCTGCTTGAAGATTTCGTCATATTCAAGCTCTGGATAAAATTATTTAGGAATTCGCACTTTAAGATGGTTAGCTCATTTAGCGTTTTAATGACAATATTAGCCCCCTGTCATACACCAGAAAAAATGATTAGATCTTGAATCGTTATATATAACGTGCCATGTGTTTAACTATATTATTTTAACATTTTCGTTCGCTTTTATAAAAGCGGAGAAGGCTGAATTACGCGAATCGAATGTATGATGCAATAGCATGTACCAAGAAAAAAATCGTAAAGATTCAGCACCCACATTTTTGTTAATTGTGGCAGCATATAAGAGGCTCATCGCTTTCAAAGAACTGAGAGAAAGTTTACCAAACATATCATTTAATATCTCAAAATCTGAGTCATAGTCGACGAAGAGTTCATAACGCTTCGCAATATGTTTCAAAGAGGAAGTTTCATGGCCCCAAAATAACATCTCAAAAGCAGACATTTTGTCCACATGACATTTTTGTTTTCTTATTGAAAGAAGCAGTTCTTCAGAACTTATATCTTTTAAATGTTTTATAAAGTAAATCATAACACATTTCAACAAATTTTGAAATGCAGCACAAATAAACTAAATCAAAGAATCTGTTCTATTTGTTTGGTATTGCATATCTCGTGTTCAGGTTTCTTCACATTTGTCATGTCACATTTGTTGTGAAGCTAATTTTTTATTTTTTGGGAATTTTTAAAGAATTTTTTAAAACTATTTTTGTACCTTTTTACGTTTGTTTTAAATGTTTTTTGAATATTTCTTTTTAAAGAGTTGAAGTCATCATCGGAAGGGAGATTTTTCCTTTACGCTAGAATTGGTATTTTATACAGGCCTTTCAAACTTCCAGTTTATTAATTTATTGATTTTTGAATTCAGAATTTGGGTGGGGTACTCGACATATGCCGAGAACAAATATTCCACAAAACGTGTTTGGCATTGACCACTTGCTACAAACATGGATTTGAGTGCAATAAACACCAGCGTTTAAAGATAAACTCCCACGGGTACAGCCCTCTCTCGTCAACCTGGCTGTGAATCAGACAAAAATCTCTAGCCTTAGCGTTAATTCTATTTTAACCTACATCACATGTCGCACTTGCTCCAGAAAATTGGAGAAAGATGGAATTGTCTTGAGTTAATTGTCTACGTGCTCAAACAAGCGAGCAAGACACTTTGTCGAGGATACGTCAAATAAAAATGAGACATTCTACCGCCCACTCCTCTACAACCAGATCCAGAAATTCTTGGCAATCTCTGGACACATTTACAGACATCCTGCTGGATTGCTCAGACAACACCCTCACACACTATATCAATGATTCCGTCATTGACAGTGTTACTGTTGATAACTGAACTTGAGAAATTATTCAAATATATCGATGAACACAACAACAAATAGCAAATGCGTTCACATCGTCGTTTTTGCTGTGTATAAACAATTATGCAAACGAGTTAATCCCCCATCTTGTCCGTTTAAGGATGAATTTCCGACCTGTATTTTAGTTCTCAAAACTTTAATCTTATTACAGGATTCTACTTTCAGTTGTAAGTTGCAAGTTGAGTAAAGTTGTTTTCAGCACTAAGGAATGTTGGGAATTTAAGAAGAATGTAAGTTCCAAGAACTGTGCCTGCAACCTGCCATTTTCAAGAAACAAATCTAAGGCTTTGTGACCTCATACTGGTCTTACAATAATAGTAGTAGTAGTAGCATTAGCAGTGGTAGTAGTAGTAGTAGTAGTAGTAGTAGTAGTAGTAGTAGTAGTAATAATAATAATAATAACAACAATAAAATCATAGTTTCTTGGAGTGCACTAACTAAAAATTCGGATGCGCTTACAGGTATTATATGAAAATTTAAGAATTTACACGTGTATTACACGTAATGGATCGTTAGTAATGAGATCATATTTTTAGAACTGTATATATGGTAATATAAAGTCTACATTCGGTTTTGTCTGGAGTAAATGTTCACTACGAAGAACTGTTAATTCCAGTCATCCCTTGTATTTTCTTACTGTCATTTGACAGAAAGAAAAAGTTGACTATTGTTGTTAATATAGTCCAAAAATATATGTAACTGTACTTGACTTATATTTAGTTTACTACATCGTTCACTTTACTATTAAAAGTAAAACAAAACACGAATTCTAATATGTTTTATTACATCTGAACTTCTCAATCTGCTGGTACTATGGAGCTGCTTCTTTCACAGAACTTAGCCGTTGAATTAACCTGTCGGCAGCATCTACGTTGCTTACTGCAAGACCTAGTTGAAATGATCTTGTTAATTTTTCTTGTAGAACCTGCCAGTTCATCATGGGGTTTCATATACGTTGGGAGTGTGCTATTCAAGGGCAAAGTGATGTATGTTTCTTGGCACCCATCGTCGCACCACACAATCCTCTTTGTACCCTGTATTACCCCTACCTGGAGGTCCGTTACAAGTGTGTCTAGATGATCAAGAGATTTTGTAAGTTTGTAACATTCTGCTTCTTCTTACCTCTGTTAACTCTCCTACAACTTTAATTGCCTTCTTGGATAAATGATCCATTGTCCCTTTTGAAGAAATCTATATATATTAAGCTTTGGTAGAACAATAGCATCATTCTGTAAAACACGAATGTATTTTTAAAATACAATGAACTACATGTAACTAGGCATCTTCGAACGATAACAATTTCTTAATTTTAATTTAAGTTAATTTTGGAAAAAAATCTCAAAGCTTTATCAGTTTTCCCAAAGGACCCAGATTTCAAAACTAATTTGAAATATTTACCTTATGGAGTTATGGTTTAATATACAAGTTATAATGCTATAATGCTATCATGCTACTAAAGATAATACTGGCGAATTTACAAAATATACTGCCAATCCCTTCTTTAGAGAATCAATTTTTCCATAATTTATCAGCTTTTCCCTGAAGGGAGAGGGACACTGCTACAGGTTTCCCCAATTACAGCGGGCCCTTTGTAGGGGAGGAGGTGTGTTGGTTCCTTTAAGTCCCCCGATAGAACGTCGAGAGACTAAACCATCGTATTAACGTCCCTGTCCACGGACGGTGTGGCGAAAGAAGGTCGCCCAAAATTCAACCCTCAAACAGGCCGGGGTTTGAACCCGGGGCATTCTGGTTGGCAGTCAGAGATCTTACCAACTGTGCCAACTTCGCTCACACTGATCATGAAAGTGTTACAATGTTAGACTACCAGCAGTCCCTATTTTTCCTCTTCAATTTTTTGAGTAGAAAAGAGATCGCGAGCTAGTGGACAGGGTCGTCCACCATCTCCATAAAATGGGGACTGCTGGTAGTCCACTATACTGTTAATTGTTGGTGAGTTTCATAGGGGCGACGCCAAGATTTTGTTAAGGTATGGACTATTTGATATTGTGTGAGTGTGAGTGTAAGGGTAGAAGAGGTAGGGGATAGTGGGATAATCTGTAACAAAAAAGAAGTTGCAGACGAAAAATGTGTTTCAACGCCATAATACGTTAAAAAGGATGTATGGGAAAACCAGGGGCTTAGGTAAAAAGATCGCGGAAGTTTAGATTTCCGAACCACCCGATATTGAAACGGGGATTCTTTCGCACCCGACAAACCTCGTCCCAAACCCCCCTTCCCCCTT
>JAOEHT020173993.1:0-11586 GCA_025448195.2 Parazoanthus atlanticus
GAGAATAAGAAAAACGTTAAAATTTACACATTTTTTAAACTCGTTTCTGGGGTCTGGGCTTACAAGCTTGTGAAAAAGTTTACAATTTATTACAATTATTAAGAAATCCTATATAAAATATGAACTTGAATTTAAAAATTTAGCACTATTAAACGATAGATCATCTTTTAAAACTAAAAATTTAGATATTGTTATGTAGACAAAAATTAGTAAAGTAAAGCACTCGTCTCAATATCATAGACGGACTCGCTGGTTTAACGAGCTCACTGGCATTCTGTATATCACGCCTAACCACATCCACTCACCGTTAGTGCAGCCGTAGGCCTGAACTCGTAGACAATGCTCCCCACCCCCACCGCTGCCGTTTACGATTTTAAATCGAATATACTCTACTGTCAGGGGTGGAGTGAGTGGTACATTTGTTATGTAGTTGCTATCCTTTCCACTTGCCGGGGGTCCAAATGTCTACAGGTTTAAAAAACACTTCGTTAGTAACGTCAAGACAACTATAGAGAGATATTGTAATTGTTTTTTTGTCTAAATACTTATTTATGTATGTATGTATGTATGTATGTAGTGAGCGTGTCAGTGCCAGAAAAAAAAGAAAAATATTCACAATCCTTTGCAAACCCAGAAAAAGAGTTTTGGGTCCATCGCTATTATATATGGGATATCATTACACGAGATCAAAATTCCTAATATTCAGGGTTTCTTTCAAAAAGAGACAGCTAAACATGTAGATTTTGATAAAAGCGGCAGCATATTTGTTAAAGAATGCTATAATTGAATCCTAAACAAACTAACCGACAAGTGGGATAAATGTCATTTTGTAGCTGCTTTCGCATAAACTTAAACTAGCAATTAATTACAGTATACCGTAAAACCTCGAAAAGAAGCCCACTGAGCTTAATCTCGAGAAGAAGCCCCACTCTTTAGTTTGCAAAAGTAATTTTAGAAAAAGCCCATCTCGAAAAGAAGATCATGGGCTTCTTTTCAAGATAACATGGGCTTCTTCTTTTTTTCTTCCTTCTTCTTTTCTCTTCGTTTTTCTTCTTTCTTCTTCTTTCTTCCTTATGGGCTTCTTTATGTCTTCAGTAGTCCTATTACTTTATAGTAGCAATTCCCAATATTTGCAGCATTCAATTTGAAAAGTAGCCCCGGTCTTGACTTTGAAAAAGTTATCTCGAAAAGAAGCCCATCTCGAAAAGAAGCCCATCTTGAAAAGAAGCCCATCCCCAAGGGTCCAAAACAAAAAGAAGCCCATGGGCTTCTTTTCCAGGTTTTACGGTAGAATAATATAATTTAGTACTTTTAATGTATTATTTGATATTACATTGCGGAAATTTCAGAATAATTCACCTTGCAAGAAGATACACCAGAGTCCTTGACACATTGGAAGTTCGATCCATCATCGCTAAAGAGTATTTCTACCTTGGTTGGGTAACCATCTCCATTGGGATGACCTTGGAACGCAACCATCGTTAGGCGCACAAGGACCCGCGTGGCACTAGAAGCGTTGTTTTCTACTGTTGGCAAAGTGTTTCAGTAACAGTCATTATGACAATAAACAAACACTAGGTATATTCGAAATTCTGCAATTTCATTGGTTCACTACTCGCCCTGTAACATCACCATACCCCATGTGCTGGAAGCATTCAAAATAATGACATCTCGCTTCGAAGAAGAAACTTTCAATCTTGCAAAATCAGTTGCTTTTGTGGCATCTTATTTATAGAAATATTTTCATAACTTCCCTGTGTTAGTTTGTTTTCAATGTGTTATGGTTTAACAACTCTAAAGCCTGGTTCACACTTGTGAAATATGAATAACACAGGCATAAGAAATTTCAATAACAAAGGAAAAGACAAAGGGATACCAAGCGTGCGACGAGATGGAACAAGCTCACGTCAGCGTTCCTTTGTCTTTTCCTTTGTTATTTAAATTTCATATGCTTGTGCTTATGCTTATTTCACAAGTGTGAACCAGGCTTTAAGAAATCACTCCCTCACATTATATCGTTAAACTGTTTAGAATGTTAGGCCTAACATTTCAACAACAATATATAGTAATAATGTCAGCATTAGTATCTATAGTATCCATATTGAATCGACAAAAGTACATATCAATTCTTACATGCACATAAGAGAAAGAGTAGAAAATATTTTACAATTATTAATATATAAAAACGGTGGTGCTGGAGGTAATGCTTTTCAGTAACAGTTTTAATTACAATAAATCAACACAAGGAAAATTGCAAAATATATATTAGTGCTGCAATCAGATTGGTTCTACGGTTTGAGGTATAATATCATTATACCTATGAGCTGGAAATATTCAAAATGGCGGTATCTCGCTTTCGTAGAAAGCTGTTTTAATAACCTCCCTCCCGCTTAGCATTGATAGGTACATTACTAAGTTGACACATCCATTAGCACCATCACCCACCGAGGTGTACTGTGAGCTCTCTCTTCTTATCACCAGAGGCAGCACACCACGCGCCGTCGGAACTGTTGAGTAGCGGGAATTTGAAGGGTGGTTTACTGGACACGTTCACAGTTAAACGCATCAGGGGGTTGTTGAAACACTCGCCTGCTTGTAGGAAAGCAAGACAAAGGTTGAGAGTCTTCAGCCTGGTTTACACTTGTGGGACAAGTATAAACACAAGCATAAGAAATTTAAATAACAAAGGATGTACGGTCATTAACTAACAATTATATCATTTGTATGTGCTGAGTTAGCGCAGTTTAAGAACATCCAAGAAATTACATCGACGTGGGCTATGCATAAATTAAATATATTGCGTTACAAAAGTTGTTACTCAAAGTGTTTGCGACCGAAACGTGATCAAAACCAATGTAACAAGGGACCAAGTCCTTCATTTCGCATTTTCTTGCTCGCTTTAGGTATCTGTGGTTTTTTTTACTTTTACACGCCATTTGGTTTCAGGTTTGTTTAGTCTTTATTTGTATTTAAGGTTTAAATGCTCACCATACAACAGAAAATTAGTTATTCCTAAGTTGGTGTGACTCTTAATGCACCCTTTGCAAGTTCAGCTGGCAGCTGGACACTCTTGCAAAATGTCTATTCTTAGAATTCCTACACATAACATTAGAAAAATGTTGGCCATCATTATAGAGGCATGCAGTCAAGCACTAGTGAGCATAACACGGAAAGAAAATGAAAGTGCGTTGATCATGCATAGAATAAATCGAATGTAGAAGCTGCCAAACATTCATCAATTAATACTTAATAATTTGCAATGAATGAAATATTTTTGACTTGCTCTCTTACCAACGTTGTCATTTAACATATATTACCCACAAGGCACAACATATTCAGTTTCACCTTAAGATACAATTGGACAAGAATAGTTCATTAGATTCTCGGTTTGGCGTTGTACGGAAGTTAACGATAAATGCTGACCAACATATTTACACAGCGAAACTCCTTTGCAGTATGTGTAGGAACCTACCTGATATCGCTCTTGTAGAACCATCCTGCAAGGCAATACACAATAGTATCACGATGCACGTGATTAGTCCTGTTGAAAACTTCCAAGTCATCTTCATAATTAAAAAGGTTCTCGCTTGAATTGCAGCATGAAAGACGCCACAGCTTTGTGATCTCAAGTTTAGGTAATTACTCTGCACATGCACACTCATTATTTAAAGAATAACTTTGCACGCCCCATCAGTGAGCAGATAATTAAAACGGGGCCTACTTCCTTAACAACTCATTCCTTTTCACCTAGCGATTTCTAAACAGGAAGAACTCTAGTTAAGTCTCCATATGAAAACTTATAGTCATGTATGATAGATATTCTACAATAAAGTCGTTATTATTTGTTTATTGTATTACCTCGCAGGTCACTTGCAGTGTGCTTGTAATTAAAAACAAAACGTGACGAGAATTATATATTCTGTGCAAAACTCTTGCATTGGAAGAAAAATGTGAAAAGCAAAGGAATTTTGAATAGCATCATCTGTGCAACAAAAGAGAAGCCTACGTTTGGGTTAAGACTTAATGATTTGCTTTTAGAATATGTGGTTACAAAAGTTATGAAATACTCTCTAATTTTTGTTGTATGACGTCATCATCGACTACTGAGGTATAACAAAGAATATGTGAAACAATGTAGTGTATTATTACTGCTCTGCCCTCGGGACATTTTCCAACCCACTGTAAAATCTTACAGTAGCAGCAAATTCACTACATTAATCAAAATACTTCTTTATTGGCTTCCACAAACTATGCCTATAATAGATGTATCATTTCTGGAGAACTTTTCATTTATAGCTGAGAATTGTCTGAATTTATATATGGTATACGTGAGGCGACCATTTGGTTGCATCAGTGCACCTTCAGTAACGTAGAAGTTCAAACGCTTGTCGAGCATTTTTTTCATAGTTGAGGTGTCATTTGTGAACTTTGCACAAATGGGTCAAGCTACTGATGAACCAAAAGCTATTATAAAACGGCATTCAAAACATTTGGAAGTATTTTTCATTTGGACTTGTCTTATTAAGAAAAAGCATGACGTGGAAGAGGCAAAGATATCTCTTTTGTGTCTATTTCTTGAACACCAATTCCTTATTTAAACTTAGCGCATGACTGTATACATTCCCATTCGACTAATTATGTATAGTTTTTCGCTTGCCCATACACAGTGCGTAATAACTTTATCAAAATTCACGCTGCTGTATTCCGCAACTGCTCTTCGACCCCTAATCAAACATAAATCGAACAGTGTTTTATATGAGCTGAGCTGTGTTTGTTGTCCCATTTAACACAAAATAGCATTTGAATATTCTGAGAATGAATTGGTAAACTTTTAAAACACAACAGTGTAATCCTCAATTGCCAGTAATTTGTACTGGTTAGTTGCTATATATTGAAACCAAACTAACACTGATATTGTCGGCAGATGATTGAGAAAACCTTCTTGTTTAAGCTGGCTTTAACAAAACAAAAAAGAAGTTTGTAAACAACTGTACTAGTAGTAAAAGTCTCGGAGATTTTTTGCAACATCTCAAGGGGCTAAGAAGCATTAAAATGTACAGAGCGAGGCCACTTTCATTGCGTGAAATCGTCAACAATACAGAATCCGTAATGACATCACTCTCAACTTGTATGGAACAATAGCTACCCAACTGGTATTGAGTTTGTTTTCTGATCCCATCTGGTAGTGAAGGATCGTATACGTGTCGGATGGCTAGAAGGCGCGGAGAAAATACTTGTCCACCCAACTGTTTGTTAGTTATAAGGAACGTGTTACTGAATACAAAAGGTTACCGTCAGCGGGACGCGTGAGATCACGATTTGCGTTTCCCATATTTTTCATCAAACTGTTTCACAAGCGCGGGACTATTCTCAGTGCAATAATACGCCAAGAGGTTAAAATAGATTTGCCAAGTAATCAAATTTTACCAGAAAAATTTGTAAAAGAGAAGACTGATATGATGTACCTTCGATGTCAATATTTTATCTAGTTTGAGGAAAGACTTTTAAATGATTTTCAAAAGTATTTTTTGTTTTAGGCTTTCGAAACAATCTTTTTGAAAGCTAGCAAAAGTCAACTTTCCGGAATCTATTATGGTGAACAAATAACAAACTCGTGCTTTTTTGGTAACACTAATCAACTAACGGGCGTCTTGTTGAAACTTAAATTGATTAGCAGAAGGTCGATGTAATTTGTTTTTACCCCAATCTGAATACGATATATTTTCATAAACTGCTAATCAATGGTAAAAGTGGAATCTCACTTAAACGACAACACGTCGCAAGCTCTAACACAAACATTTATTTCACATAAACAAAAAATGTACTAATAACCAGAAGATGTGACTGTAGTTCTCTTCTGTTAAGGGTCAGTAGTTCCATTTCTTGAGTGCTTGTCGTTTCTGTGTTTAATCGTATTTTACAAACTCGCGGCCGAAAGTAAAGATCTGTAGAAAAAATCAAAGACAAGAGAAACGAAGTTAGTAACTAGAAAGCATGTAGTAAAAGCAGTTGGGTTTATAAGCTGAACTTACAATAGAAGTAGTACACTGTATATAATTATTTAGTTTAAGTTACACTATCAGTATTACTTGGTTGGCCGGATCGCTATGCAAGGCCGTTGTGTTGTGTTGTGTTGTGTTGCGTGTGCTGTGTTGCATTGCATTGTGTTGCGTTGTATATTGTGTTGTATTTTTGTACTATTAACTAATTTCAACTGCAACAAATATCTAAGTTTTGTCATGAAAAATGGAATTTTCAACTTATGAACTTTAAGGCCTAATAGATTACAAGTATCGTTAGATTACATTAAACGTCTAGTAAACAAACAATCTCAAAAAGAGAAGACACGACTTTTACAAAACCACATTCACCTTGTTTGAATCTCTGAACACTTCGGAGTCTTTGGCTGGCTCGTCGTTCTCATCATCAATTTCGTACCACTCGGGCTCTCGACCCATTTCCATGACAACAGTTTGGATCTCTCTTTTGCGCATGTATGGTTCAGCTTCCGGCCCAAAAGCAATCGAGTTGCGGTAAATTTCTAGTGCCTCTTCCATTTTTTGTTTTTCTAACTCCTCTCGAGTTCCATTGCTAAAGAGAAGAAAGATCGATATTATATTTTGAGTTTTGCAAAATATAATTAAACCTACTTTACTCTGCTCCATTCCGCTCCGCTTTGCTCCACTCCGCTCCGGTTTGCTCCACTCCACTCCGCTCCGCTCCGCTTTAATCCACTCCACTCCTCTTTAATCCACTCCGCTCTGGTTTGCTCCACTCTACTCCGCTCCGCTTTTCTCAACTCCACTCTGCTCCACTTTGCTCCACTCTACTCCGCTCTGCCTTAATCCACTCCGCTCCGGTTTGCTACACTCCACTCCGCTCCACTTTTCTCAACTCCACTATGCTCCACTTTACTCCACTCCACTCCGCTCCGCTTTGATCCACTCCGCTCCGGTTCGCTCCACTCCACTCCACTCCGCTCCACTTTTCTCCACTCCACTCCACTCCACTCCACTTTGCTCCACTGCGCTTTGCTCCACTCCACTCCGCTTTAATCCACTTCGCTCCGGTTTGCTCCACTCCAATCCGCTCCGCTTTTCTCAACTCCACTCCAGTCCACTTTGCTCCACTGCGCTTTGCTCCACTCCACTCCACTCCGCTTTAATCCACTCCGCTCCGGTTTGCTCCACTCCACTCCGCTCCACTTTTCTCCACTCCACTCTGCTCCACTCCACTCCACTCCCTATGTGTTCACTATATCACGTACCTCCAGTGGCGGCGGCAGAAGCACGTGATAAGCCACAGGAGAAAGACCAAAAAGAACAGGAACACAAACACGACCATCGGTATTACTGGAGCAAAACACAGGTAGTATTAGTAATAGATGATGCCAACAGTTTTGTAACTTCCAATACACAGCAACCCCTCCAGAGATGATCATATTTGCCGGCTGTTTGTAAATGACAGATAATAATTAACATTGGGATTATCTTCTCTTTTCGACAAGTGCGTGGACTCTTTTAAGTTCCCCGATAGAACGTCGAGCGACTAGACCAACGGCTTAAGACCCTGTTCGCGAACGGTGTGGTAGAGAAGGTCCCGCATTGATTCAACCCTCGGCATGACCGGGGATTCACCCCTTAGCATGACCGGGAATTTAACCCTCAGCATGACCGGGGATTCACCCCTCATTATGACCGGGGATTCAACCCTCGGCATGACCGGGGATCCTTGTGTATGGAACCCTGGACCTTGAATTAACAGTCAGAGGTCTAACTGACTGAGCCAACTATGTTTGCTTTTTTTGCTGACCTAAGTTACCAAGAATTAAAATTGTCAAAATTTTATACAATAGATAAAAAATTACAATTCTATGAAAGTTATGGTAAGCGTTTCTAAATTTGTTGTAAAGAGTCTACAAACAACTGTGATAAAATCAATCAATATTAGCCGAAACGGTGTTTAACGCGTTTTGTTCTATTTCCCAGAAATATTTTCCTGCTTTATACATTTGCCATTCAAGTATATTTTAATAAAGTTATTATTATTATTATTGTTGTTACTATTACTATTATTATTATTATTACTATTATTATTATATTTAGGATCCATTTCATTCCAAATATTCACTGCTATTAAAAGGAAAGTTTCCTGTCCCAATGATTTGTTCATGGTTACCGCTACGGGTGAGTCACCTTCTAGTCTGAGAACGAGAGATGCTATTGGATAAAGATACAATATCAATAACCCTAACCTTTGGGATAAACCTAACCATCCGTAGACAAACATACAATGACGTATTGTCAGAACGTGTCAGCTATTGTTAATGCTATTGTCAAAGATCCAATAGGGTCTTTCGTTCTGAGAGTAGAGCCTTACTGCCAGGAAGTCCAGAGAGTAAGCATATCGCACTCTTGGAACCTTTTCGTTATTTCTAACTGTGCTGGAATAAAATGGTTTACCGTACTCATGTTTGATTAACCAGATTTCGATTAAATTAAAGCAACTTTTTAGAGTGAAACATCAATTCTCTTATGGATAAATTCCTGCTTATTCTGAGCGACACAGTAAGCCAAATATCGAGGTTCATAAAACAGTTAGAAGTCGCTCGCAGCTTCGCCGCTCGATTTTTGTGTTTTCTCGATTGATTGAGACTGCTCGCAGTCTATAAAACAGTCAATCTCCACCATACAGAGGATGACCTTCCCGAATTTGTCGCACGAAAGACCAATTTTTCCAATCGTTCCCAACACGTCTAAAAATGGTAGAGATTCGAATATTAAAGACAAGGGAGCCCATTACTAGGAGCGTCTAACTGCATTAATGTCTGTGACGCAGCACTTTTGACAAATTTGGTATATTTTAGAATACTTTCCTGCGAATCAGTTCACTAGCCGATCATGCAGACACATACTAGTACCACGCGAACTTTCGTTCAACCTCGTTATTTGGTGTATTTTTTACAACAGGCAATCTTTCAAAACAGAAAAGGCCGACTGATAATATCGTGGTTTTGATCACCTGTACGAGTTCACTTACCTTTTTCTGCATCTTCAAAATTTTGAACTGCCTGAAAAAGAAAATTGATGCGTGCGTGAGATATTAAAGTCATAGGCAGTGGAATTCGCGTTGTTCGAAAGAGCGCTTTAAAACATTTCTAATTTAAAAAAGTACTCGTTGATAGGATACTATTAAAACGTAATGAAATGAATGCAAACAGTTTAAAAGAATCCGGGCTACTTTTTTCTGACTCGGAAACCTTAGCTAGTTTCGCTTTACTCGCATAATTTACTCATAATTGGAGTTTTGTAACTTTCATTCATGCTGACTATTAGCAAAACTGATATTACAGGAGCGTCAACCCAGCGATAATTCAGTCCCTACAATAGGAATATAAAGAAACCCTGGATAACTGTTGTGGTGGAAAAAACTTCTCACCTCTTCATAGGTGGAGGTAGGAGGAGTTCCAAACAAGGCGGACGCGATCTTCCTGTGAAGCCAGGGCATGTCAGCACAGCTGAAACACCTGGCGGAGAGAAACAAATTTGTTTTGCTTTCCTTAAACATTTCTAGCATGATTATATTTCTCACATTGTCCGATGGTGTACTGTTCTACAATCTGATTCATAATGAATTTAGCATTGTAATAACTCCACAGTATTATTTTAAATTAGTATTATGCTTTTTACTGATGAGTTTTAAATTTCTGTAGTTCTAACACTTTTTAATTTTAAAAACTTTGTAAACCGCATTGAGATTTCTATTTAGAATGCGATTCATAGGAATTATCTACCATTATTTTGTTATATTATTATTACTGTTATTATTATTATTGTTATTATTATTATTATTCATATTGTTATTGTTATCCGCCGATCACTTTGCCAATATGGGCTATTTTTGCGACCACAGACTTTCGCACTTCTCAGTCTGCCTTGCCATAAATATAACTAAACATGTCCTAAACATGACAAAACTATTTTCTAAATATCGCAGACATCTGACCCTATCTAAACGTAGTTGTATTGTATTTGCTTCCAAAGGTCAGAAACTTCAGTCGCTTTTTGACAGCTCAAGCATTTTACCCTAGTCATTTCAGGCGTCCTTAAAATAATGCATACTACCCTTTTGCGAATTCACATTTACAGACATGCAGGAAGACAGACAGACAGACAGACAGACACACTTACTTGTTCAACGGACTTACCACATTCCCAATAAGAAACAAGGCATTGGATCACTCGGGTCCAGGTCTTTGGCTTTCTGTGGAAAAAATAAACTGATTTATGAGAGATAAAAAATATTTACAGGTCATGACTGTGAAAGAAAAAGTAAGTTAGTTGACTCGGGGCGTGCGAGCCGTCAGGTGCAGCACAGATCTCAGTTCAGTGCATGAAATAAAAACGTCGGAGACAAAATTTGGTTTTTCCGACTGGATATTTCACGTGTGAACTAGAAAGGGCTAAAATGGAGCATTCACTTTAGATCAACATATTCTCGAGGCTCGCTGTTTCAACAGCTGAAAAATGTATTTCGAAACAAAACTCTCTCGAATTGTTGCTGGTAGGATAAAAAGAAATCCTCCAAAGCTAGGAGCTTTTGCTTAGAATGGGTTATTCTTACCTGGAAATGATCGCGGATCAAGAAAGCGTTCTTGAGTTTCTCCTTAGGACCTTCCAGTTCGCCAACAAGGTTTAGTCCGATTGCGTACCACTGCGGTTAGAGAGAGGGGGTGAAAACATTTGTAGAAATACGAATGCTACTGCGTATAACTTTGTCAAAAAGGAAATCGCAGTCTAAAAATATGTGAAAGATAATTTACATGGTTAGTGCTATTGCCAAATGTCTCTTTGAGGTACTTGGCTGAATGGACTGAGAAGAAACTCAACTCAGAGTGCCGAGTTAACAATGCTGTTATAGTCTACAAGTCGTAGTTTTTTTTATCACTGAGGACAGTGTCATTGGCCCTCATGTAAGAAGGGCTTTTCTTGTTATTCTCTTATAATATTATGTTCAGTGTTGCTGTAGTAATAGCAGTACTGACACTCTTTTTTTCATAAGAACCTTTCTTACAAGAACGTTGACGCTGAAAAATTAAGTTTTGAATGTCAAGAACATTCCTCAGGCTGAAACTAAGAAAAGAACGTTTATTTCTAGAATTTAAGTAGATATAAGAACTGAGTTAGATGTTGAGAACAGTCTTTGAACGTATACAAACATAATTTGGAAACGAATATTGATCAGGAACACTTTCATGAACATATGAGATTGAGATCCTGAAAAAAAGTTGAGAACGTTCATCCTCAGCCCAAGAAAATGGCGTTTTCTTATCAAGAAAGAGTGTAGTATATATAAAATGATAGATTTAATACTTTATCATGATGAGAATACCGTGAATAAATAAAGTTAAGCAACCTACCTTGTGACAAACGGAGCAGTTCTCATCCAAGTCGAGGGCACGTTTACCAAGATCACGGACTTCATATGTGAGTTTCTTCTTCTCTTCGGCGTCCTTCGTCCTCTGGGCCATGTATCGACACGAGCGGGCCACTCGCCATATCACCTGGGGGTTGGGCGAGTCGCGGT
>JAOEHT020174067.1:0-19763 GCA_025448195.2 Parazoanthus atlanticus
CTGTTGACTCCGTGCCACAGAAATATCAATTTCTGTCTAATTCGTTCCTAAGGTCACTCAATCGCCAGAAATTACATTATACAATCATGGTTTCAACGTCACGTGCAGTGTGACGTCATCACGAAGGGTAGGTTTGGTGATCGTATCACTCACTAAAACATGTAAATTATAGTAAACATACTTCTGTTACATTTAGGGTTAAAATTTGTTACATTTAGGGTGGATCAGATTGTTACACTGAGGGGTAAAAAGTTGTTACATTTAGGGTGAGTCGTTTGTTAAATTAGCGTTGAGTTTTGTTACATACAGAGTGGTTGTTACATTTAGCGGTGATACAATCTGCACCGCAGGTTAAGTGGGATAAAGTCGTACCGGAATGAAACTCGATCCGGTTTCATGTAAACACCGCATACAACTGGTCTTTCCCACTTGGAGTTATAAGGGTGTCACGGGACAGTGTTACGATGTAATTATTGCTTTATTAACTGATTACGGTTTTAGGAACGTTAAAGTGTGATTTAGAGGTTGACTGGTCCAGAAAGGTCAATAATGCACGCTGAGCAGCAGCTGGTCCATTGATATCAGTTCTGAAATGCTGGTTATGGGTGTTATTTCTCCAAGGCCTTGAAATACAACCACAAATAGTGTTAACAATATTATAGAACTCAAGTACGGTTAGTAAATGAAAGGCACAGCGATTACAGGAGACTCCCGGTAACTCGAGCTTTCGATGAAAACTGCATTAGGTCAAGTTAGCGGGAGTTCCAGACATCGGGAGTTAAGACTTGAAATGAGAAATCAGTTAGTTCCAAATAGCGCGAAAAAGCTCGAGTTATCGCAATCCAGTGTATTTTCAGTCAAAAAACCGAAACCAGTTTGTGGAGAGTTTTATTACAATTCTATTCGTGTCAGCAAAATTGTAATACGTTTTGTTGTTTGGAAATTATGCTCAAAAACATACCAGCCCTTCGACTCAAACTAATATTGTAGAGGTTTATACGTTACGCTGTCAGGATCTATAGAGACAAATAACCAGTCTTTAAAATATGACAATTTAGACGGATAAGATCCTTTCTGTTTAGTTTACACACTAAGATACCCGTCTGAACCACTATTTCCAGCTGAAGCAATAATAAACATCCTTAAATCGTATTTTAACCTTATCTTTCCGAACAGAAAGCCACAGTGTGAGAGTGCACAAATTTGCAATAAGGCAAATACCGTGGACATCTCTTTATCTCTTCTCAGAAAAAAGGATGACTGAAGAATATGATCAAACTGACAAATTTCTTCAACCTCGCGATCTCTAATCCTCTTTCAACCCCGTCAAAATCATCAACAGAGTCTGTATTTACATTTCTCCTAATGAATCTGTAAGTCCCTTGGGTAAAGAAATACATTTAATAAGACTAGAAATTTGATTTCCAATACATCGTGAGACGGTTTCAAGTAGATTTCAGATTTTATTCGACTATACTCGAGTTATATGCAGCATGCGATTACTTCTACAGTGGTATATTTTCGTAGTTGGGCCACAAAATTATGTTAAACAGACTAGAAGAAAAAATTGTTTAAAAGAAAATAGTCTTTCAGACCAACATTTAAAGTCTGGGGCTTGGCTACCAATCAGACCAGTATATTGTGACATTCCATGTACCAGCTTTCCGGAAAGCTATTGAAAGCTTTCGTGCTAAACTTTAACAAAAACGTTTCATATGTTATGGTTTGAAGCAGCTACACGACTTGTTTAAAGTTTTCATATTTGTTTCTTTACTGAAAGGTACTTAGTTCACGCTGTGCAAAGCATTCTCATACTTTTACCCTTCCAAACATATAGTCAATTCTTTAAACAAAAGTAGTAACTTCCCCACACACGGGACAACTAAGCATTGGCCATCTCAGAGTTCATGTACCAATACTTTGGTGGAGCTCACTAGATTTCCTCCCAGCACTCACCCCCAGAAAGTAAAAGCGTTAACTCCACACAAAAATCACGTCGCCCAAATAGGGTAAATTGGAAAATTAGTCAACAGTTCAAAGTTTGTGTACCATGTCTTTGGTTGAGCTCAACCAAATATCGGAGGAGCAATCTCCTCCCGGATATCGGACCTCATGTGCAAGGGCGGGGCCTTCTGGCTCCTCTCCAAAATCCACAAGGAAATTTGGATTCAGTTCCAGTCCCCCTTTCACGTTGTCCACATCAACCTGAAGAAGCATGGAGCCTTTCCTGTAGAGAACAGTCACTCACTTGTTAAGATTTTCCTTTTTATCTCTTTCAAGTATAGTATGTCTAGACAAGACGAATTATTAACTCAATTGAAATGGTAAAATACGATAAACTCAAAAGTGGTTCCCTGAATGTTCTAACAAAAAGTATACCAAACAAAAGATGTTCTTCAATGTAACAAGATTGTTAGCTTAAACAAACCATGTGTTAAAACACGATTCACTTGCCAGGTCTGGGTATAAAACTGACTATACACTATTACTAGGTAAGGGTCACATAAAAGTTCATCCTTTTTTCATCATTTTTACGAGTTTACAAATCGTGCGCCTTTGGGAGGGGATTAATAGACCGTGTAGGCTTTTCATCAACAATACGACGATTATCAACGAATCTCACAAATTAGTCTCACCCACGTAGATCTTTGAAAGGCCAGTTGCGCATGCGTTGCACGAAACAGCTCATCTGCAACAATTTCTTTCCAGGGTGAACGATCTTCTCGCGCCATTTTTCCCCAGTATGCCATGAAAGGAATCGATACGGCAATGGCCACCGATGAGCAATAGGGGACCCAGCAGCGAAATCATCATTTTTTTCCTTTTCAGTTTTTACCCTTTTTGAAAAGGGGAAGGGACTCTGGAAAAAAGCGTACGCTTTGTGAACTCGTGTAAGTGATGAAAACTGGATGACCCCATATTCAAACCAGGTGTATTGAACGCATCAACTCACTTGGCTATGTCTGGTAAAACTGACTACACATTATCACCAGGTTACACTAATCAAACCAGGTGCATTGAACGAACCAACTCACTTGGCCATGTCTGGGTAAAACTGACCACACATCACCAGGTCACATTAATCAAACCAGGTGCATTGAGCGAATCAACTCACTTGGCCATCTCTGGGTAACACTGAACACATATCACCAGGTCACATTAATCAAACCAGGTGCATTGAACGAATCAACTCACTTGGCCATGTCTATGTCAAACTGACCACACATTATCACCAGGTCACATTAACCAAACCAGGTGCATTGAACGAATCAACTCATGATCACTTGGCCATGTCTGGGTAAAACTGACCACACATTATCACCAGGTTACATTAATCAAACCAGGTGCATTTAACGAATCAACTCACTTGGCCATCTCTGGGTAAAAACTGACCATACATTATTTTGAGGTCACATCAATCAACCAGGTGCATTAAAGGAATCAACTTACTTGGCCATGTCTGGGTAGAATTGATTGTCCCACGCACTGAAGAGAGACGTGGTCACATAAAGCCTTTTCCCATCCAGGCTCAGCTGGATCATCTGCGGTCCTCCTTCAATCTTTTTCCCCTTGATATAAACCTGGCCCGGCTGCTCCTCCAATTCTGGGTCATGTGTAACCTTCACAGGCCCTTCCTTGGTGATGCTGCCTCCCAGGAATAACTAGAGAAAACTTAAACACTTCAGCTTTGATAGAATGGGTTGATCACTTACCGTATACCACCTACTCGTATTGAATGGAGGATGGTAAGGATTCCAATGAAAACCCCTTGAAAATTAAGCATCCATTTTTCCAATCTATAACTCGTCTTGGTTTTTGTGCCAACATTTCATCCAACATTCACCTAGAATTTGTTAGGCGAAAATGTTGGGACTGTCAGTTTGAACGGGCCCCCTAACAATGTTGGCACATGTTGGGCGATGTTGGATCTTGTTGGATGAAGTTTGACTTCGTCTAAACTTTGATCGAACATCGTCAAAACGTCTATTTTGTTCTAAAAAGTGTCGAGTCATGTTGGATGGAGTTTGCATTCGTTCAAACTTTATTCCAACATCGTCACAACATTTATTATTATGAAAAGTGTTGGGTCATGTTTAATGAAGTTTGACTTCGTCCAAACTTTGATCCAAGATCGTCACAACATTTATTATTATGAAAAGTGTTGGGTCATATAATTGGAGCTGTTTGCACGCTCGACCCAACATTTGTGCGAGCCAAGCGCGCCTTTTATAAATATCGGCACCCATACCACAAAATGTCAACTCATGCTACACTTTTCTATGACAAATCATTCTAAATTTCTCTTTGATTAATTGATACCCAAACTTTGCCTCTTCTTTGTTCTTATGTCAGACAATATACAACAAGATTCTAGCAGCTTCTCTACAGAGTCTAGTTGAGTATAATTGAACAATTAACTCCTATTACTGCCCACTCGTCTACTTGCCCGAACAGAAAATTAGAAAAGTAAACCAGTCTAACCTGTCCAACAAGTTTGGGGTGTGCAGGGACGGAGACGTCATACTGACGTAAATCGCCGTGGATCCAATTACTGAAGTAGAGAAACTTGTCATCCAGGGATATCAGGATGTCGGTTATCAGACCTGAAACAGAAAACAATTTCATTAATCAAAAGCATTGTTATTATTGCAGATGGAGCTTCTTTTTATTTTTCTGGTCATTTGGAACACTTAAATGTAATCGTATCAAGATCTGATTTTTTCTTATGTTATTGGATGCTAGATTTTCCTGAATTTTAACAGTTTAAACCTTTAAAAGCTACCGATTTCTGCCTCTAAAGATTAGCAAGCGTCTTATTTATTTAGATGTAAATGTAAGAAAAGGGTATTCAGGAAAGTGTACTACATACTTCCTTCAACTTTAAACTAACTTACTGTTTATATAGTAACTAATAATAGCCAAAAACCCTTAAATTTAAACTGCTCTAGGAAGCGGACAGAGGGGAAAACGACAAACATGCTGTTTTGAATGTTTTTTTTTCAATTTTGTTACCACGGCCTTAAACTTCAAACAAAACACAAACCAATTAGCATAGAACATCTGAGAGAAATTGAGGATATGGTAGTCTTCCTGCTGATCAAAAGATCCCGTAGAAGACCTTATTTCTAAAAACTGTCTTCTTCAAACTCTTGACATCTGATACGTTTATATCTGTCCAAAATGCAGCTTGTCTACCAAATTTGTAACTTAACAAACCATAAATGTCCAAGACAAGAAAGTCCAGAAAATTTGCCCTTCTGCTGCGGAAGGGTTTCGTCACAGAGGCCTAAAACTGAACTTCACAGGACCCTCTTAAATTACGCGCACAGCAAGACCTCCGTGAAACACTACGATTTCGCTTGGTGCGAGAAAAAACGTCAAATACATGTATTCAGATATACCTGGCATTTCTGGCAGAGCCCATCCCTCAACCTTCTTGCTTGGCACTTGAATGACTTTCTCAGCACTCCAACGGTTTTCCTGAGGAAAAAGTATAACATATCACAGATTAAGACTTTTTTTTTTAAATAATTATTTTTTTATTGGTACATAAATAAATACGTAACACAATAGTTGAAAAAGGAAAAAAATACTTACAAGAGTTGTAGAGAAAGAATTGCTCATGATTAGTTGTACAGGAATATACATAATATGTAAAGATACATCGGTAATAATCAGCTGGTAATGATCATAAACAAGAAGACTAATTACAAAAGAAAAAAGAACAAGAACAACTAACAATTAAGAACTAATTGCATGTACTTTGTTGCGAGCATTTGTATATTGTTGCTAACACAGTTTAGTTTTGTGTTTGCAGCCATGATAAAAGTTTATTCCATTTGCAATAATGAGATTCTAAAGCTCCTCTCCTTTTTGCTATGTTTAATTCGATCATTGATATGTTATGTAGTTTAAATAAGAAGATGGCAAGGTTGGGTTTTGTTTTTCTTGCTCTGCAGGTATATATGACTTGCTTTCCAATTAAAATTCAATGATTGATCAGTTTGAAATTCTTGTTTGTAGTAATGCCAAATAGAATACTGATTTCACTTAAGGGTTCGAGATGTATTTGAAAAGTATTTAGCCATCCTACCACTTCTTTCCAGAATAATTGGGACTATTTACAATTGAACATTAAATGTTTTATTGTCTCATCAGAGTCATTACAAAAAGTAAATTTGCTTGTGTCGAGACAATGTTCATTCTGAATAGCATTTTATTTGTGTATAATATTCGGCGTAAAATTGTCTCGTTCTCGTATCAATTGTTACCTTCAGGGGGAGTTGACATACAGCTGTATAGCTTGCCATTCAAATGTTGTGTTGGGATAATCTTCGGCAAATCGCTTTTGTGCTGTTGGCGAGCTATTTATTCTTGAAGTGAGTTCCAGGTATACATTTTTTTGTGTCAGTTTTGCAAAGTCAGTTGTTTTTCCATTTATTAAGAGCTGCTCTTTCTCACTTGTAGTGTGTGCTTGTGTGGTTGATTTTGTATTTTTCAGCTCCTTACGCCATTCTTTAGGAATGGCGTCTGGGTAGCCCATTATGGAAAAAGCTTCAGCATGGCTGAATCCCCGAGCTAAGAGTTCATTTATTTTCACAAGACCTCCGTTCGAACTCAGCAGATAATTAATTTTCGTTAATCCTTTCTCCTTTAGTGATTTAGAATATACTGTTTTATTTTCAATTAAGATATGTTTGTTGTTCCATATGAATTCTTCACAAACAGTGCTTTTTTCACTATTCAAAGGTGGCTGTAACGAAACCCAAGTTTTTAAACAGTTTGCGTAAAATTCTGGAATATCTTTTTGTAGAACAATGATTTCGGGATTGCATTGTAATAAAAATTTGCCTCCGTATATTTCTAGATGAAACGGTCTATTATTTGCTTCCAGGTAGAGGGATATTCTTGCCAATATTTCTTAAGACAGATAATTTGTTGTGCTCTAATGTTCGATTCGAAATGAATCATTTTTAGTCCTTCTTTGTTATAATTGTTTATTAAAACTTTACCATTCCAAATAAAGTTAAACAGTAAGCGGTTTAAAAATTTAAGCATTATTGCGTCAAGTGAAAAGACATTTGATCGATAGCATATTTTTGGAATAATAAAAGTTTTAATAATTTGAACTTTACCAAATACAGTCAGATTTCGCCATTTCCATAGACTCAAAGTGTTTTCTAGCGATTGGACGACCTTGTCGAAATTTAAACTACAAGCCAGTGCTTCGTCGTACGCAAAGTAGATTCCCAATATTTAATATAAAATACGTAAAGATTCTCTTTACGTCAGACAGCAAGGCTGGTGCGTGTTCATAAGTAATATAATAATCCATAATATTTTCCTAGCCAGTAAGCTTCTGTTTTGTCTTTGTTTACTTTCAATCCCAAACATTTTTCAAATTGTCCAAGCGCATTTATGAAATTGTCGTATGACGTTTTACTTCTTAAGAAAGCTGTTAATTGTCCGTAAATATGCTTAGTTTTGTTTCAGTATTGCCTATTTTGATTCCTTTTATGCTGTCATTATTACGTATATTAATAGATAGAACTTCGATAACTAGAATGAAGAAGAATGAAGAAGAAGCTCTTTTGCTCTTGTCGATTTTTGCCCCGTTTTCTAAAACATTTGAAATAAGGTTCACCAGTTATCTACACTACCAAAACAACCTGTGCTTTCTTCAAAGCGGTTGCGGTTAATTCTGAAGATGGTGGTATATTCCTTTAGGCTTTACTGATTTTTATCCTTTTTTCCAGCAATAAGTTACTTATCGTGTTTTGGAAGCGGATCTCTATACGTGTTCGCCTTTTTCTTCAAGTTCTGTACATATATAAATCCGATATCGATATTCACGCGAATAATTAATTTCTTAAAAAATCCTTCGCAATGACTGAACAGTCTGATTAATGAACGGTACTATTAACGGATTCAGTAGAAAGTACTGATTCCCGCCCTCGAGAAATTAAAAATGAAAGCATTTTTAGGACTTTTAATTTAGGGATAATCAGTTAAGTGCAGTTCGACAATTTAAAACAACTATTAAACCTACTGTTCAAGAAATTCAGAGGTTGATCGTTGCTCATCAGAGACATTTCTCATGCCACCTTAAAACACGTTCATCCTACTGTACGATTTTTCTTTATAGAACCGCGAAATACCTTTATAAGCTTTAACTGATGTATCAAACTAAAACAACAGCAGGTGGTACATTCAAAACAAGAGAACATCACCGAATTATGAAACTGAAGGAGTTCCTGTATGGCCCCAGAAGCACGGACCTGTGTCGCGGACAATCTATACAATGATTTTTAGTTTTAGCGTAACTTCGACGACACAACGTTAACGTCTTTCTTAGGCAGTCAGTGGACTATTTTTTTTAAAAAAAGTCTGGTTAGGCCACACACTGGTGCATGGAGAACTCTGGAAGACTAGATTTTAGAAAAACTGATTTTTCTGCGCCAACTGTGTGGTCAGATCAACAAGAGTTAATATGGTATGTTTTTGCCGTAAGGTTTAATTAGGTTGAAAGCTGACGTTTCGAGCGTTAGCCCTATGTCTAAGCAACTTTATAGTGGAGAACGTGTTCAGTTTGGCTTTAGCTCGAGTTTCACTCTCAAAGTGAATTTAGATTACAGTCAGCATCAGTACCAAGATACGCACATTTTATCACGGGTTGCAGATACACAAAAATTTTACGGCTTTATGATAATTTAACAACAAATAAGTAAAGACAATCACATAGTACTGCTTTTAAGATATATTCTCATGTTTGAGAATTTGATTATTAGACATTTACATATTTAATATTGCTGGACTAATTTTGAACCCAAATTCACGGACATTCCACTTTTAATTAAAGTTATTTTCAGTTTGCTCATTCAGCCACTTTGTGGTGCATTGTGCTGCCATTGTTCTTGTAATTATTGTCGTAGCTGCCCATACAAGGTACTGCTCTATATCCACTAAAATATAAACATACAGTTTATGGCTCGCCGTTGAAATTTCATACAACTTAATTTAACAGCATATTTCATAATATATCCATTTGACAAGATAGATGTCTGTAAACCACACAGAATGATCAATTCCATCGTTTACTGCAGGGTACTGACTTGCTCTGGTTCCAGAGGTACTATTTTGCTTTTGCTATAAAATTCAGTAACGTGAAATATTGAATGCACGTACTGACTCTTCTCTGAACACTTTTGAGTATTACCCTTAATTTTGGCGGAATAAAACGGGTCGAACTAAACTGAGTTCCTCAAATTCCTGTAAAGAACTCGACTGTTCGCAGTGTGGCAGCAGAGGCTGTTTATTGAGATGCTGGGCATGTTACTTGTCCGTATCAGAGTCAGATGCTAATTTCCCACTGGACTGAACTAATTAAAATGGAAAAACAACGGCGCAAAGGCCACACCGCAACTTTTCACAAGCACAACACGGAACTTTCAAGTTTTCATTCTTTCCAGAGTGCGTTTGGTTTACTTAATGTAAAACCCCAACCTTTGTAACTGCATATGTACAGTTAGTCGGGTTCGACGATTAGCTATTATGAAAAAAAATATGTTCAGATGTTGTATTGCTGCATAGCACTTATTTGCATGGCTGCGAACAACAAAAGATATCTTAAAGCAATAAGTTTATTATATCTAACGTTATCTAAAAAAACAGAATGTCTTACAGGTTTTCTTGAATCATTGCAGTCTACGTATAACTGCGACTCGATTCCAAATATTCTATCAAAACGAAACTTTCTAAACAAGAAAACTGTTTGAAACTCAAGGGTATTATGTAAATGGCTAAATGCAAGTACTTCCTGGATGATCCCAGTAGCGCGTAACCGTTTTTGCGTTCGTCACAGTACTTGCGCTTGATTATAATTGTTAGTTTTGCTCGCCATGGAATACTACCTTTGTTGAAACAGCCCGGCCGTGCAATATATATCGGTATACAAGATAAACTGATATGAGCCAAGGACGGAAGTCGTTACTAATAAACTTGTATGAGCGACTATTCTTGCTGCTCAAGTGCTGTTTCACAGTTTTAAAAAGTAGAAACTATTGGTAGCAGCAGAAATCGAAAATTCCGAATAAAACCGAACACGTTCAATACAGATATCATGACATGGACGAGACAAACAGACTTAACATAGTGATAGGTAGCCGAATAAAGTCTTTGTTGTTTGTTGTTGTTTGTTGTTGTTGTTGTTGTTGTTGTTGTTGTTGTTGTTGTTGTTGAATGGATAGATAGATAGATAGAGAGACAGACAGACAGACAGATATAGATATAGAGAGAAAGAGAGAGAGATGGACGGGCAGACAGACTAGCTTGGACAGACAAACAAAGAGACATGGCACACTTAACACAGCAGCTCTGCAGATTACTCACCCGTTTTGCCACCGAAAACATGAGTCAAACCTTGAAAACTCCCATAATCGTGCTTTAGCGACAACCTTCCTCCTCCCCCTCCCCCTCCCTTGCCACTGCCGAGTCCGCCGAACACCTCCACTCGCCCGACACCCTCGGCGTCAAAGCAGTCGATACTAACACCGCCACCACTACCCCCTCCGCCATTGCTGTTGGCCTGTCCATTCTGTCCCGGTGCACGGATAACTCCGTCCAGTACAAGCCTCCGAGCTTTGATGTGGAGCAGGCCGCCTCCCTTTCCACCGCCACTTCCTCCTCCTGAGCTGCCAGGCTGAGTTACGTTGAACACATTGTCGTACGGTACGGCCTGGCTCGATGACAGCACCATGTTGGAGGCCACTCCACCACGACCTCCGAAACTCCCACCAGAACCCCCACTGCTACCGGGGATTCCAGCTCCGGGATTTGCGGCAATTTCCTTATTGAAATCAACGTGGATGATTCCGTTTTCCTTGATTTTGAACGTCTGATCTACTTCAATAGTTTGGACACTAGCGCTGGAAGTAGTTTGTAAGAAGATCTCGGCGTTGACTTCCAGGGCTGTGTAGTGGTGCACTCCCGGGGCGAAATAACACGGCGAGGTGATGGTATTACTGGCCGTAGAACACGGCGGAAGAACAGCCCCGCAAAGTTTCCACGGAATGAAAAAAAACACGATAAAATATACACGGTTTGCCCGCATACGACGAGATCGACCGCATCGTGAGGCCATGAGCCTGGCTGGAACGTTAGCTCGATCGTTTCAAATCCTTTGATAAGCAGATAAGTCTACAAGCAAACTGCGAACTGCTTAAAATTTAAACCATTTGAGTAGGTTTGTGTAAAACTTTCCTCTGAGCCAACGCGAAGTTGTGCGTATATCGATTCTGAGTAGCAGCGCGAGTGTGCATGATGCAGCGCTATTCTCAGCGCCAATTATTTGATCTCTTCTATTGTTGGTGTTGTGAATACATAGATTTCAATGTCAGATGTCATTTAACATAAGAGCGTTGACAAAATCGTGGAAGCGTGTCCTTGCACATCTCAATTGTTAATTTACAGATTCGAGAATTCACTCACCCATCAAAGTACTTTTTCGATTAAAAAAAAGAAAAATAAGACGGAAATGGATGCGTTCCTATGACTCGTGTAGTTATTCAGCGGGGCAATTCAGTAGTATGAACGAGTTGATAAGTTATACACAACATGCAGAGTTCGAAAGAGTGTACACAGTCGCTTATATAATTTTCTGCCTTAACAAATTATTTCAAAATAAAGAAACTTGCATTGTCATTATGACTTTATGCCTCTGGGTACGGTCTGGAAGACTATTCAAGTTTACATAGATTAATAAACAACATTTTATGTCTATGATAGAAGAGGCAACATTGTTCGTATCACTGGTGTTTATCCATACGTTATATTCTTTGAACTTCTGAACAATTCAAGTTTATGAGACTTGTGGGAATTTTACAAATTCGCAAAAGACGTGTAGTGAATACCAAGTAAGTTCGTCATTTGGGGTCGTCAGGTCAAATTAGCCAGATAATACTAATCTTTTGTCAAACCTACAGAATGTGCGTAAAACAAACAGTTTACCGAGGCCGACCACCCACAGAATCCCCTCTCACCTTTCACTCCCTCACTCTTTACCCCCTGTCAGCGCGGCCTCTACCCTCTCCTCCCTAACTCATTTCCCCGACCGTCCCCCCATCTGTAACAGTGCTCCAACACAATGAATGGGGACACTGTTTGGAGTAACTTAATGTTATATTCTAAAATCTCAAATATTGATTCGGAATCCACTCAGACACAGTTAGAAGTTTTACCGAAGCTTGACCATACTCAAATCTATTCAGGTTTGTTCTCGAACTCGAAGCCGAATAGGATTGGAATATTGGCATTTTACTCCACAGACCACAGGTTTCATCATTCCTTTGAATTCATCTTGATTTCTAAGAAAACATATTATCTTGAACAGAACAAGGGCATTTTGTCCCTTCTTTCAAATACATTTATATCATTTGTGGTAATTTGTAGTGCCGCTTGGGTGCATTGATAAAGTAGCCGGACTTTTCCTTTTAACTTGCAGATATTTGCCTGCACGATACAGGAACTGAGCGAGTGGTTTATGTTTCAGAGTCTTTATCAGGATCTAGGAGCTCCTTATAACGAGGAAAATCTATTATGCTTATTAGTTCATTATGTCAAACAACCTGACAAGTTACAAGTGGTTTTCCTTTTCATTTTATATACCGAATTGCTTTTCGATTAACTAATCAACCACCTGATAAATTACAGACATCACGTCACACGTAAAAAGGCAAAAAAAGCAATGTTTATACTGCGACAGCTTACTAAGATCACTAAGAACGTTTAACATATATATCAAGCGGTTCGTCCATCTGTCTATGTATGTATGTATGTATGTATGTATGTATGTATGTATGTATGTATGTATGTATGTATTTATGTATGTGTGTATGTGTGAATGTATGTATGTATGTATGTAAGTATGCATGTATGTATGTATGTATGTATGTATGTACGTACGTACGTACGTACGTACGTATGTATGTATGTATGTATGTATATGTGTATGTCTGTATGTCTGTATGTATGTATGTATGTATATGTGTATGTGTGTGTATGTATGTATGTATGTATGTATGTTGTATGTATGTATGTATATGTGTATGTGTATGTATGTATGTATGTATGTATATGTGTATGTATATGTGTATGTGTATGTATGTATGTATATGTGTGTGTGTGTATGTATGTATGTATACGTATGTATATATGTATGTATGTATGTATATGTGTATGTATGTATGTATGTATATGTGTATGTGTATGTATGTATGTATGTATGTATATGTGTATGTATGTATGTATGTATGTATGTATTCTTGTTATATTTTCATTTCTAATACCGAACGCTGGTCTACCGAGGCATGTTTCTCTTTGTTTTCCGTTTCTCTTAATTCATCGGCTATCCTTCCATCCACCTCTCCGTTCTTCTTTTTAATCTAGAGTTCCATTATATTTCATTCTTTTTCCTTCCATACCTATCCATTCTATATTTTTCCATTATATTTCTTCCTCTTTATGGTGAATATTCTGTTCTATAGCATTTACTCCATTCTATTGCGTGCCATTATGTCTCGTTTAATTTAATCGCTCTCATCCCATTTTGATTTTTCTATTTCGGCGATAATCTGGCGTATCTCTAATCACTTGTTTTATTTGCTTATAGGATTTGTAACAATCTGGAACATTGAAGATTATTGTCTCAATGGCAAATCAACAAAACCTCCACCGGGTGAGAAACTTTTATTACCTATTCATAACAAACTGTAGCCTCATCCCCAGGCATCCTAATTAATGGAGCAATCTGCCTGGTCACCAAGCTCTTTCAGTGGCGGAATCGTTTTCTCTGTTTATGCAATTTTTTCTCATGTCTCTGTCTCCCTAAGGAAATGGGGGAGGGGGTGTCATGGAGCTGTGCACTAAATATCGAAGACAAAATCCTGCACAGGGAGGTGGTGGAGTTGTGCACTGAACATCAATGCTCTTCGTCTCCAGGGAGACATAAGGCCCTGAACATCAGGAACAAAATCCTACACAGAAATTGAAGGGAAAAGAAGATCCTTGTGCACCAAAAGTTAAGAAAGAACAGTGCAAAGCAAACGAAGCGAAAAGAAAGTTCCTGTACAACTTTTAGACCAGCGAAAGTTGATTTTATGTTTCACGTCAACATCTCTGAAAATCGGTGCGGGATTTTTTCTCTACTCATCCCGGCACTGTTTTTCATATTTTTTGTTCCTTTAACAAAGCAACCTCGATGCGTATGTATTTATATATACATGCAGAAATATTGTAGATTTGTGGTTAAAAAGCTAGTAAACATATTCGAAACGTCCAATCGTGAATGTTGTATGGAGTGACAGCATTGCTGAAAATAATGCAGCCGTTTATACGAGAGGAAGAAGACGCGCCTTACATTGGCCGCGAATTGCTTGTGTAAATGGTACAAAATCATGTTTGCATTTTTCACAAGTCGTGTGCAACTTAAGACGCCACAAATTCTTGACTAAGACGTGGATTACCTTGAACGTGAACTGCTCCATAAATGGTCTCAAAGTACTGTTCACGGCTTATATAATTCACGATTCGAACATTCACTGCGCATGCCAGGGCTCCCTTCAGCAGAGTAATAGGGGGTCCTTGGAACTCCTGACAGCTGGTTGTAGACTAAGAGGGGCCTCCAGTGTTTTGAAGGGGTCCCATGGTGCCACCTTTGTTCTGATCTAAAGTTATTTCTCTCGTATAAACGGCCCAAGTTTGACACAGAAATTCGTGCGCAAGCGAGTCCGACTGGCGTGAATACTGAAAGACACGATTTGTGTGCAGCCACAGACTATATTGTAGAGACTTGAAAAATAAGGCGAAAATAGTTCGTCTGAAGGTTCCCAAAGTGTTAAGATTTACTCCAAAGGGTGTCAAAGGAAAAACGTTTTTAAAGCAGTTGAATTTCCCAAGCTTTCCATGAAAGCAACTTTTCTTAATTTAGTTAAAATGATGATTTTTTTTATTATTGGGGGACCAAAATCCCATACGAGTAGTGACGAGAAAATTTAGTTTTTCCCTTTTTCCTAACCCCCAAGGTTTATTCCTTGAATTGTACCCCAAATATACCCGTTTCTCTTTCTTTCTTGCATCTGGTTCTTGCCTCTACCGCAGTTGTTCCATTTCCTTGCCCCAGCCCTGTCCTAACCTTAAAAACATTCCTTTTACTTGCCTCGGGCTTTGTTTCCACCCCTATCAGTACCTCCGCTCAATATCTTCCCTTGGCCCTTCGCTCGCTTATGTTTCTGCCTATATCCCCCTATATCAGTGTGTGCGAGGTTAGCGCAGTTGGTAAGATCTCTGACTGCCAACCAGAAGTTCAATCCCCGGTCTGGTCGAGGGTTGGAACTTTGGGCGACCTTCTTTCGCCACACCGTCCGTGGACAGGGACATTAAGCCGTTGGTCTAGTCTCTTGAAATGCTAGCTCAGGGGACTTAAAAGAACCCGTGCACTTATCGATAAGAGTAGGGTAATCCCGGTGTTGTGGTGAGGGCCACAGAATATTACTTTGTGTAAATGTGTAACCCTCAATAAATAAAGTGCCTTCACTTTACTTTTACTTTACTTTTATCTATCCCCACCCTGTGCATAGGAAGTCTCCGCCCTTGCCACTAGTTTCTGCCCAGCTTCATCCGTTTGAATTGCTGCCGTTTATAATCTGAAACTCTCAATCTGCTTCTTCAGTGAGCTTGCGATGGAGAAGTCACTGTCAGAGCATATCTTGGTAAGTATTGACCGATTTAACCCAACTCAGACTGAGGGGAGAAGGTTAAAGTGCCCGCGCCATGTTCATTTTGTCTCTTTTCCTATAATTTATTAGGAAACATTTGCATGTGTTCCACTTGTGTATATTAATCAACGCGTTTCCATGGTAACCAGTTTCTCAGTGACACGTCACGATAATGTTTCTATTTTTTCTAGTAATTCTAATTTTGTGAATTTAATTTTGCTGCAAATCTGTTTATTTTAATAATTAAAGTTCTTTCCAATAATTTTCACTTAAATAGGAGTCAAATAAGACTTTTTCATCAGACCTTATGATCAGGCGCAAAGAAATCCAAGATGGCAGTTTTGTGACGTCACAATTGACCGAAAAAACAGTAGCTAGTCCCTTTTAATATGAGATCTCATTAACGTACGGTGAAATAGATTATAACGTAATTGGACAGAATAAATTATTTTAGATATTTAAGTTATTTTAGTGTTTGACTTTTTTTAAGTATTTTAATTAGCTAAACTGGTATTTGCGATGGAAATGTAATTTCTTTTGATTTGACTGAACAAAACTCTCATCCACATATCATAGCTCAACTCTCGTCACTCGCTCTCATCAAACTTTCGTCTCTCAACTCTCATCCAGCTCTCATCACTCCACTCTCATCCAACTCTCATCACTGAACTCTCATCACTGAACTCTCATTACTCAACTCTCATCCAACTTTCGTCAGTCAACTCTCATTCAACTCTCGTCACAGAACTCTCGTTACTCAGCTTTTATCGAACTCTCGTCAACGTTCGTCACTGGCTCAACTATCATTACTCGACTGTCGTCACTCAACTCTTGTCACTCGACTCTTATAAAACTCTCGTCTCTCATCGCTCAACTCTCAACACTCAGTTCTCATCGACTCTCATCACTCAACTCTCCCCCAAGTCTCGTCATTCAACTCTTGTCACACAACTCTTGTCACTAAACTTTTATTGAACTCTCGTCACTCAACTCTTGTCACTCAACCCTCGTCAACCAACTCTCATCACTCAGCTCTCAACCAACCCTCATAACTCAACTCTTATCACTCAACTATCATCCAACTCTCCTCGTTTGATTTGGGCTTTAGAATATTTAGTGTAGTACAGATAGTCTTTTGATAGCAGTTTAACCTTGTATTGGCCAATTAAATTACCGTATTAATTTTAAATAAAGCTCGGCTAACGATAGTCGACCAATACTATGCTAACGTCACCTTTTCTTTCAATTTTAGTATCGAACTTGCTGAGACTTACAATACTCTACTGACATCTTCCATCGACTGGACCGTTCGCCTGTGGACATGGGACGGACATTTCATTGGTTTGTATAAGAACCGTCCTTAAATATCAAAACTAACTCCTTCCTTGGGTTTTCAAAAGAAATCTGAAAGATATAGAAGTTTATATGTGGTATACATAGTCTGCTTTGCAAGAATAGAGTCAGATTGTTTTTCCTGACATGGTGTTCCCTCGTTCAATGTTAAATTGCCGCAGTTTTTCTCCGCTCCTTACCAAAGTACTTGAGCGCCGATTTCAAACGTGTTCAGAAGAGGGCCATCCGCGTCAATTCACTCAACCGTTCATACCACAACAACCTCAAGCCCTCAAGTCCCGACACCTTGTTCGTCATGCGCTCTATTTTGTGGTAGCCTCTTCAGATCAGTAATAACAAACTCATTGCACAAACTTCACTCTCTGCTCCTTCTCAGTAACAATCCGACACGATTTCAGGCGTAAGCGTATTTTTCAGCTACAACCTATGCGCACGCACACGGACATTTTTTCTGGAAAATGTGTAAGTCAGCTGTAATCTGAAATGTTGAATTGTACATGGATGTACACACATATATTGTACATATTTTAGTATTCTAAAATGTCAGTTTTATTTTATATAAATATCTATCTATCTATCTATCTATCTATCTATCTATCTATCTGTCTGTCTGTCTGTCTTTCTCTATCTATCTACCTACCTATCTGTCTGTCTGTCTGTCTGTCTGTCTGTCTGTCTATCTATCTACCGTAAAACCTCGAAAAGAAGCACAGTGGGCTAAGCCCATCTCGAAAAGAAGCCCTCCTTTTTAGTTTGCAAAAGTAATCTCGAAAAAAAGCCCATCTCGAAGAAGCCCATGGGCTTCTTTTCAAGATAGTACTTACATTGTAAAAGAATATCAAAGAAACAGAAAAAAGCAATGACAAAACACTTGGTTTATATTTTAGGTGATTTAATGTCAGTTAATTATACTCGTGATTCAGACTGATGTTCTCTCCAGATGATGATTATGATAACGTCACTGTTTATCGTGTCAGTATCAACTTTATATTATTGTCTTCCGAATGGTGCCTATTGTTTTATAGTACTAATTCTTAATATTTGCAGCATTCATTTTGAAAAGAAGCCCCGTTTTGAATTTGCAGAAGTAATCTCGAAAAGTAGCCCATTTCGAGAAGAAGCCCATCTTGAAAAGAAGCCCATCCAAGGGTCCTAAATAGAAAAGAAGCCCATGGGCTTCTTTTCGAGATTTTGCGGTATATCCATCCACCTATCTCAAGTTTTGACCTGTGTCCTGTAAGGTATTTACTGTTGAGTTTTACTGTTCTCCAAGGCACCTTGGGACAGCCCAAGCTGTGGGACCTGAACCTCCCATCCTCGTACCAGCATCCTATGGCCCCGTATGATGTTCTGGTGGACCCGGGAACCATCCCCAAACATCCCGTGCTGGCCAAGAAAGAAACCGTGGACAAGGTTGTACACGAGGACTCTGTTCATAGTGGAGATGAGGATGAGGTGCGTATTATAGTCATAGTAACACTGGGATAAATGCGTCTTGAACAGACAGACACATATACATTCAGTCCCTGCTTGCCCAAATGCCCGTCTTTCTCCTAACCTTTTCATTTTCAAATAGCTGCCATTTAGTTGTAAGTGGCCACTTAGAAAGAAAGGCTATGCACAGTCGATATGCGAAAAGGTGCCACCAGTTTAATTTTGCATGCGAGGAGATAAGATATCAAACAATAATACAGCAAGAAAAATTTGCTGATAACCCGTTGCCACTGTGAATTATGAGTCTTTCTTTTTGGGCCAAAAAGTGCCATTTTTCAAGTGGTCATCAGTACCGACTTGCTAAATGACTTGTCGTGATTTCACAAATAATCGATGGATTATAAGACTGAGCAAAATTAAAGATTAGTTGGTACTGAACAAGTACATTTTAGAAAATTATATATTTACTAACACATCTTCCAATACACTACTCCGAACATGCGTCGTGCAGTTACAGATTTCTGTCGCTCTCAGAGGGGCCCAGGAAGGCCAAACTTTGTAATACGTTGCCATAGCAATAAACTATTTTCAGCCAAAGTTTTAGCTATTTCTGCGCATGTTTCCCCAATAGCTATCACTTGACTAGAATTGAGGGAAATATATTTTATCATCGTGTCCCAATTTGGTTGAGTCATACAGAGATATAGCTCCTAACTGGTTTGAAATACCACAGTCAGAAAAGTTTACTGACGGAACAGGCCATTACAGACCATTACAGACCATTACAGGCCATTACAGACCATTACAGACCATTCCAGGCCATTCCAGGCCATTACACGAACGGAAAGGCAAATGGACACACTTACAGTTAGGGTGCACGGACAGGTGAACGAACAGAAGGATACACGGACACTTGTACGGACAGGTGCACGGACAGAGTGACACATGGACACTTGTATAGACAGGTGCACGAACAGAAAGGCACAGGGAAACTAGCGCAGGTGTACAATGACTACAGACTCGTTTTCACAGCGTTAGCTTGGACTTATGTTAAATATTCATAAATACCAATGTAGATATGAGCTGTTTACAACTCTGTGTGTTGTTGGACGCTCGGGCTTCTAATCGCTCTCGCTGGTATTTACGTATATTCAACACCAAGTCGAGGCTAACGCTGTAGAAATGAGTCTATGGTCATTGCAATCA
>JAOEHT020174068.1:0-11585 GCA_025448195.2 Parazoanthus atlanticus
AAGAATGACGAAACATAAAAGAGATATCAAAGCCCATCGGCATCGTCAGTTTGCAGTGCATGCGTAACTAAATTTAACTTTTAACAGAAAAGTGTAACGATAACAGAAACAGGTATTTTCTAAGCAAGAAGACAATCTTAAATTCAATGTTCTGTATATGTGGGTTTTAAGCTAAACGTTGATTAAAATAGTTGAAGCTTTTCAGACTTTATCACAAGCAAGTCTTAATGATTTTGCTATGTGTGGTAAGTTCCAATAAAACTCATCAGTTAATGAAGAGCGATACGAAATGATAACAAGCAGAATAAAGCCATAAGTTTTTTTCGCTATAAGCAATAACGCTTATTTCCTAACAAGATAAACAATTTTGGAGTCAAGTAAATGGTTATGATTATCGCGGCGGCACATAATCTTGCATGATGCAGGTAAATCTTGGGTTTAACCACTATGTCTAACTCTTAAGAGCTGGTTTCTTTCTATTGCCAATTACAATCAGCATTCATTAGTGTACCAAGATCGTTTTACTGGCGGAAAATATATTCTAAGGATGTCGTGGGAATGTACGAAAGTTAGACCTTCTCACACGAGGGGTATTGAATTGAATGGTCCCTGAAATTTTCCAACTGCTCGCAAAATTTTGGAGATGTGCTCGACATTTCCCCGTGCCCGCATAAAAATTTCCAAAGTGCTCTTATATTCTCGCGAACTTAGTTTTTGTACAATTTCTCCTTACTGCATAAAGATAGTGACACAAGATTTTGTCAAATTTCATAGCGAAGACGCTCGCATGCATTTAAAGGCGATGGCTTTTAAGCTGTTGCCATGGCAACGATAAGTTGAGACGTTATTAAATTTTAAAAATATATTGAAAATGGAGATTTCATTTCGTTGAAATATAGATTTTATGGGCTTTAAAATCGTAACCTAAACCTAAATATCAGAAATTTTAAAACTTTAAACCTTTAGATAAACATTTGCTTGGTTATTTCTCAAATTTTAAAGTAGAAAAATCAAAAAGAAACAGAGAATAAGTAAAAACAGGCTAAGAAGCAATTGGGTGACCTCATTATGACGTCATCACCAATTAAGAACTAATTAGTGCACAATTATGTAGATCATGGGTTAATTAATATTACTGGAAAGTTTCAAACGAATACACGTAACACATTGTTTGCTAACTAAAGGTAAAGTAAAAAAATAATTGAAACACCATAGAAAACTTAATTCTGAAAAAATACATAAATTTTCCGTAATACGTCGTATTAGCTTTTTTGTTGCATTTCACCGTTGATTTCATAGTACACCTCGTATGGCAACAGATGTCATATAATATTTTAGGAAGAGTCGTGAAATTTGATGGCCGTATTTCACACCGTTCAGAATTTATGCTCAAAAATACATGGGGGAAAATCCCACCCCCAGGCAAAATAGGGTTAAAAATATTTTGGTACAAGCTCGCGTTAACAAAATAATCATTAATCATTATTGCGATTCGTGCCGCTGCGCCGGTAATTTTTATTTCGAGTTGAGCTGTATTTTGCGGCGAAAAGTTGTTCATAAGCCAAGCATAAAAACTTGCCTCGAAAACACCCAAGCAAAATTTTGTCAACCTCTTCGTACTCACAGGAACTACAGCCTCTAGAGTTTTAGCTTTGCTGACATTTTTAAGAAATCCCAACACTATTTTTCTCGTCCACTTCACCTACGTTAACCTCGAAATAGTGAGCAATTATTCTCCAATGTGGAGGTGAGTAGCGCAGGATATTAACCGAGTCGCGAATGCAGCGAGGTGAATATACTTGCTGCTCACCGACACTGAGGAGAATAATTGTATTAGCATATAACAAAACAGTGAACAGAAGTAAAAAAAATGAAGAAACTTCTTTCATTACTAGTCCGCGCTCGCTCGCGTCTGTGCTCACTCATGCGAGCTTGGAATAGTGGCGAATATTCAGAGCTCGAGCAGACAATCAGAGCGCGTGAAAAGGATGCAGTATTTTCTGGTTTGGTACATGCTAATTAGCAATAATTCTCTCAAATCGAGGTGAATAGTTGCAGAATATTTTATTCACTATTCACCAAGATTGAAGAGAATAATTGTAATAGCATATACAAACTCGGTGACAACACAACACATTCAAAAAAAGTAAGCAAGAATTTTCAGTGTGATCGCCTTTAATTTCTCCCAATGTATTCACAGTAAAGGGCATGCGCTTAGAGTTGGCTGCCTCAGTGCATGAAATAAATCAGTTTGGTTTACGTGCAGTTTACACAAAAAAATATGACAATTCTCAACAATGTCCCTTAAAGCTGACCGGATAAAATTGCTGTTTAAGTTATTAACGCCTTTAAATAGTTTAGTGAAAGTGGTTGCAGTTTACTTAAGATGGAAATTGAAAGAATAATTTGTGAAGTTTCCTGCAGAAATCATGCCATGTGCTTGCTGTTGTAAATCAGAACGATTTGCAGGGATAGCGACATTCAAATTTTCTTGAATAGAGACATTTGACTCAGTGAAAATTGGGCTGACTTGGATGGGACTTTGAGATAGAGCCGTGGAAGGACAGTTGTTGTTCAAGAAAGAGGCATCATCGGAGCTTGACGATCAGGATTGAAAAAGGCTGTGAGGGCAGAAGACATGTTGATATTTCTATTTCAAAACATTGTTTACCTCTGAAAACTTTCATTCCGAATTTTTTAGCTTTGTTTGTATTGTTGGGAATTGTATTATCTTGCATTTGCAAGAATTCCTCCTCTGTCACTACCGCAAAACGGAAGTTTACGCCGGCCATTGTTTCACTCCGCAAATTATCCACCTCCTGGGAGGTGGACATTGTCCATTAGCCAGAGATAGAGAACCAATCAGATTGCTTGAAATACCAACGTCACCGAGTTTGCATATTCTAATCCAGGATAATCAGAGATGAGGAACCAATCAGATTGCGCGAAAAACATTCACTGGTTCGGTATATGCTAATGTTGGATATTTACTGACCTGCGAGGTAAATATGGGAAGGGAATAACTATTTCAGTAAATACCAAACCAGTGAATAGCAATTTAGTTCAAAGTAATAATTCATTTCCATGATCGATCCAGTTGCCATTAAAACTGAGTGAAAACCCACAGTAAGTCTCGTGCTAGTATCGTTACGTGCCGTGTGACTGAGAGTTATCATATGACAAACTCGGAGATCTGGAACAAGATTTCTAGCTTGCGTCGCTTCATTCAAGGCATTTCGGAAAATGATCTGAAGAACAACAGATAAGAAAACTGTTTTCAAAATCCTGTTTTATATAATCGCTCTTCGATGCAGTTTAAAAGTGTGGGATCAGTACTCAAAACAAACTTTGTTGACCTCCTGTTTGTGGAACAAGGAAGTACTAAACGGAAAAAAAAATTGCACTTGATGAAGGTGCCGACAGGAACAAAACCGTGTCGCAATAGCTGGCCATAGAACGTATTACTGCTTGTATTAACTGGAGACGACACAGCAGCAGCCCTCCTAGGTACCACTACCGTTTTTAAGTGCATCGAAGCACGAATCAACCTGCCTTGCTTTCTTGCCGACACATAAAAGCTTTCAAGACACGTGTTGAGCTTGGTTGGTTGCATTTGTTTAAATGGTGTTTTGCATTGTTGTTGTTGTTGTTGTTGTTGGAACCATGCTGCTGCAAAATAAGCAATGTTTTTTGATAATTTTATTGGTGTTAGCGTGACACGAAAGTTTGTAAACAAAGCTTTTTTTATCGATTTTCGCCGATAACATCGACATTGTTTTCTTCCTTTTTCAAAGCTGTAGCTAGCGTCGAAAGTGAACCAATGAAACTTAACTTGAACAGAGACAGACCAAATCTTGTTCCTTTTTTTTGTGCTTCGAGGTGTAGCTGCCGCATTCATGGCACGAATTTCATCATCTGATACGGTTGCGAAACGGGACGCCATTTTGTCTTGTTTCGTGCATGAATGGCAGGAGGTGATTACCACTGGATAACCCGAGCTTGACTAGCCAATCACAGCGCGCGAAAAGCACTATTCACTAGTTTGCTATATACTAACCTTCGTTATGCCGATATAGCGAACAAAGCAGATCGCTTGAAACGCCCAGATGACCGAGTTTGTGTATGCTAATGTACTTATTTACAGTCATTGAGATGTTACACAAATACGCACAGTACATCAATCTATTTTAATATTTGAAATGTGGAGAGGAAATCAGTGATGACCACACTTGAAGTAGAATGTAGGTTGAAACTGGTCTGCTAAGATTTTAGAACAAGAAGATCAAAATTTTAAGAAAATATTTGAAGCGCGTGGAGTGGCCAACCCAGGGTTAATCCAAATTTTACATCGTGTTTTGCGGTTTAGAAAAAGTCAATATATGGCTTAAACGAATATTGGTAAACAATGATCACAAAACCTAGTTGAGAAACTGAGAAATTATATCTCAAATAAGTGTATTAGGGAGTAAACAATTACTCGTGGGTTAAATTTAAACTCTGAATTTAAAGTGCTATAATCGGAGTTTTGTGGAACTGGGCCCAGATTGGATACTTTGAAAAGTCTGTCAGATGAAGTCTGACCGTAGAACGATCTTCTCAAGGTACTACGCTAATTTTAAGTGAATCGTTGCTTTGTGATACAATGCCCAATTTACTTGTAGTTTTATTCCGTTCGAGTTGTCTTTGTCCACCTGCCATACCGGTAGGCACAACCTCTTCATCTACACTTCTCTTATTTATTCTCTTAGATGTTCTTATACGGAGAATGTCCATCAAAGCGTTCCTAAAGTTTGTACTTTGAGCTGTGTATATTATCGGATTCACCGTCGACTGCGCATATAGTAACTGAACGGAAGCGTTGTAACCGACGACAGGGACTAATCGTAGCTCGTGCAAGAGCCACGTCACACTAAATGTTCCGAAACACGCAACAAACAAGACTGTTACCAACAACAACATCTTCACAATTTTTTGTTTGGAGCGAATTTCCTGTTGGCGGGAAACTCCAAGAGGGACCACAGTCTCTTTAAAGAACAAATCCATGATAACCTGAGCATAACAATAGCAAATGATGAGTGAGGGAATGCTGATAAAGAAGATAAGAACGCCAATGTAAGTCACAGTCTCAATTTTGTTCAATTTCAGGACACAACGTTGTCCAAGATATTCAGTTTTGATGAACATTGGCAACGTGATTACAGTTCCACACAGCCAGATTGCAGCTAACAGGTAACGAAGATTTCCTTTTTTCAAGAGCTTCCTTACTCGAAATGGATACAGAATGGCATTGTATCTCTCTACTGCAACACTTGCTATTGTCAGAATAGAAACTGCTGCCGTTTGACCGCAAACGTTCCCTTTGGTAAGGAACACACACAAGTACGTCCCAGTTGATCCGGCCGGATGACCCACGCTCACTGCCACCGCATTCGGAATTCCAAACAACAACGTTAGCAGGTCTGATATGGCCAGATTAAGAAGAAGAAAGTTTGTAGTTGTGTGTAGTGTGGGAGTTCTGTGAATTGTCGCAATCACCAGTGAATTCCCAATAACTCCAATGATGGTGAGAAGACCAAATATAGCTGGCAAAATGATATAAAAGATGATGTAAGATACCGGGTCAGAGGGAGACGCACCCTGAATGCTGCTGTTGGTTTTGTTTACGAGTACCGAGGAGTTTAAATTCGACAAACTAGTGCCTTCAAATTCCATCCTTTCGTCTGATTGATTTCTTAAAAAGAAAACAATTAAGTTCCGTAAGTGTGAGAGAAAAAAAAATCCTCCACCACCAGTTTTGAAAATTGAGACAAAGACAAAAATCTAGCTCAAACGTTCTCATCGGTCTACAGATTGCTCTATTCTGGTAAAAGGAAAAGTGTGTTATTGTATATAATACGTAGCAGAGCTATCTGTTGATAATAAATACGTGTTTACGTGATAGAAATATTCATTAATTACAAAAACAGGTGTTTAGGGATCTGCATATATTGCATGAGCGGTCTTATTGTTACCGTAAAAGATTAATGTTTGTGAAGGTGTTGACAAATTTAGGATGCACTTACCGCGCAGATTAAAAGTTTTCCCATGGAAATAAGATAAATCAGTGGAAAACCTCAATGAATTTACTGCATGTTGGGCAAAACCTCTTTGTTTGAAAGAACAGTCAAATCAGATGTATTTTTTATCACGCTTTTCTTAATCTCAAGACGGTTTCTTTTCACTTTAGTATGTATTCTACTAACTAATTCAAACGCACAACTGCTGTCTATTTTTGACACAAAACTATGAGATATATTGCAATCTCGATAATCTAATTTATCATAAAGAAAACTTACCATAAGTTTGTTTGCAAACTCATTTAAGAAAAATAAACATATTTTGTTATATTCGACATAATTTCCTGCGGCTCAGGGACATCAACTCACTTTATTTGTCATTTGTGTCTGTGATAATGGACGCGCGGGTTACCGCAATATGCGTTATTTAAACGCACTACATATTACTTAGGTGAATTTTGTTAACTATATCCTCAAAGTTTTTCGTTACCAAACACAGAGTAGATAATTTTAAAGAGAGAGAAAAAACAACAACTGAAAACGGAGAACTTTAACACAACAAAGTAACATTTTTTTAATTTGAAAACTAAATACGGCCAACTAAAAACGGAGGTCATGTAAAGTGAACAAAAAGCCACCTGCAGCAGCTAAAATAGTGTTGCAATATTGGCTTTCAGTACACTTTCGTTTTTGATACTGTTGAACCTGCTTTCTCTACACTGTCAAGGTGAAACCACATGAAGGTGTAGTGAATCGATTTGTGATGTTGGTAGTAGTGTTTTTAAACGTTCATTTTTTTCTGATCAAATGCTGATAACACAAACCTTACATGTTTTATGCATTTGCATCTGTTAGGTAGTTTAGTTATTCACAATTCGTGCAGTCCTTCTTTTTCTAAAACAAAGGCAAACAACGTTCAATGTAGTGGCAGGTGATCGCTTTTTCGTGTCAATGGACGCCTTGCCAGCAATGTCAGCTAGAGCCCCCGGCATTAAACATAACGTCATGTTCAATACTGCTAGTTGAAATAGGAAAACAACGAAACTTAAAAGTATTTTTAAGTTCATTTTTTGGCGACCGTTTGTCGGCATTAAAATACTGTTCATTGAGAAGCTTTACGAATTGACAGCTGTTAGTTAACTATACTGGATTTCTAAATAAAGATGTTTTGCATCGCGAATTTCTCCTTCCTCGTATAAAAATAATACTAATAATAATACTACTAATAATAATATTGACCCTGATTTGATAAAAATACATATCAAACGTTACAAATGATTCGTGATATTTTTAACTTTTAAAAATTGAAAAAAAAATCAATAAAATTACTTATATATAGGAGGGTCATATTCAAAAATGCAACTGTTCCTTAAACTGTTTTTAAAAAGTTCTGTGGATATTTTTGTCCAGATACAAATTCTCCTGAATTATGTATAGACAACTTCACTCACAGGTCAGTATTGCCTACTCTCTGGTATAAACATATTTTTAGGTCCATTATTATGATAGAAAGTGACCAAACAATGCCACCGGCATTTGAACAAAAACAGGCGATTTTGCTACTAAAGTTTTTCTTTTAAATTCCATTTTAAAAGTTGATGCTCGTGTAATATTGGTACAATATTCACTGCTCTACGAATCGCAAAGACTTCCATTTTCACATGAATATTTTGATACCTGGATGTAAATTGCTACTTGGAAAGAACCCGAAAGAGTTCATTTGGTATCTAAACAGGGGATTCAACGAAGAGAATACTTTCGTTTGTCGTAGATGAACAGGATAAAGTTACACTCGAATGAAAACTCAGTTCAGTATCGGTAACCAGCCGACGGGTGGGTTTCTGTTGATTCATTTTTTAATATTTTGAGTCATCGACATAATTTTAACTTCAAGCTTTGAACAAAATGAGTCCGATAATTCTTCGATAAAACATTTATAGCACGTTATATAGTGCTAAATAAAAATTTGTCTAACAACCCTGGAGATATGAGTGTTTAAATCTTCTGAATTTATAAGAGATTTCTACGGCTGGAGGCAAATTTTGCTGCCAGCCATTCATTGTCTGAAATATCCGACGTTTTCAAAGATATATTACTCCAAAAGTATTCAACATATCGCACTCAAAACATTGGTAAGTATACTGGCTGTGCCACGCTTTTGCAATTTCTGGAGGCACTTTTTAAATCTGGAAGTTGGCTTCGTGCTATATTACACTAATGAGGCAAATTAAAATATATGTTTATAAATATAAACTTTACAGTTGTCATGCTTAAAGGAATTATCAATAATAATGTCGGTTTTAAGGTGTTAAAATTAACATTATTTTCATGCAAACAACTCCTCTGATATTGTTTTGTTGTAGCTTTTGTTACAAATAGAATTGTAGCTCTTGTATTAAACATAACTAGTGCTGTAGTGAAGTTATGTTTTTGTTATCTATACACTGATCAGTCTCTCATTTACTTTGAGTACGTACTTGTTAGCAAAAGTTCACAACGAACCAAATCTCATTTTTATGGCAAGAAATGTAAATTAGTTACTGTTACGAAAACTCGAGTATTTTCAAAAATTGCGGACTCGTTTTAATTTGCGCTTGTTTGGAACTTTAGTAAACATGACTGTCTTAAGGAAAGGAGGACCTAAACTGGAACACAGCAGGATATATTCTACGATTATGGGGGAAAAAATCGGATAATTAAGTTTCGAAAATCTCCACAATGATATACGTTGAAAACTATTTTCTGAAATTGAATAAAAACTTCTAATAAGAAGTTTGGTTTTAAAAACTTTTGTTATAAAAGTTAACGCTATAAGCTTATTGACGTTTCGATGTCGACTTGACACCATTATCAAGATATAGAATTGAGTGGAATGAATAGAATAAAAACTTGTAACATTTTTCCGCTTTGATACGGAAGGACGAACAACTTCTTGACAAAAAAGAATTGAATTGTTGTTCCTTCTCAGGCAGCTACAGATGTGCAATCATAGGCCTGTCGTCAATTTTTTGCTCTGCATTTGAATCTGTAAGATGTGGATTCATTAGGTGATCATGGCGCATAAAACAAAACAAAGCAAAACGTAGCAATAGAAGTTGAAGTAACCCTAGCACGGACCCCCCCTCCCCCTCCAAGGTTTTTCCCACCTAAAATCTGACGCTTTGCTGCAATTAAAATGAAACTTGCAGTACCTGTAGTCCAATTAAGAACACATCTTCTAACGTTAATTGGATGACGTCATCATTTATAATTTATACAATATTAATTATGCAAATCAGAGTTTGAATCAAAAATGAATTTTTTTTTACAAAATTTGTTCTATTTTCAATTATTTCAATTTCTTTTTGAATATTTCCCTAGTTCTATTTTCTACTAATTTCAAGAAAATTTGCTGCAAATTTGCCAAAAATAAAATTTTCGAAAAATCCAAGTTGGCGGCCATGTTGTCCAATGACTGTTGCCATAGCAACAGTTCTTAATTAAAACTTAATTGTTGCCATTTGGTGTTTCTCCAAAAGGCCTAAACGTTTAAGGGTTAAATAATTTCCTTCCAAATATAATTTTATTGAGCTGTGCCGGTTCCAAGACATTCTTATTATCAGATAACGATATTATGAATAAAACTATAGGGGGATTTATAATTATGTCATTCATTCTAAAATTTGACTCATTAGCTCAATTAGGTAGCATAAATTCAGACGATTAGCTAAAACATGGTACAATTAGTAATCCCTGAAAATTTGAACTTGATATGTCGAATAATTTTGGGCAAATGAGTGTTTAAGAGCTCCGGTCAGTAAATATCGAATATGTCGCGTCACGTTGAAAAATCGAAACCAGAAGGAATAAGCCAGTTTCCCAATCATGAGCAGAACAAAGTAAGGGTTTTACAAATATGTCTGGATCATAACGGAGTCTGACATGTATGTCAATGGCTATGCTAGGAGGTTTTGACTATGTCTCCAATTCAAATCTGTTGGCCGAACATCATTTTAAGAAAATGACCTAGAAAAAACAACCAGTATTCCTTCATTTGACAGATATCTGGCGAAGAAAGGAAGATGAACATGCCGTGTAATATGGTCTGTGCTTGTAATAGGCTGCCAACGTCGATGACCGCGGAATAAAAAAAAGAAAAGATAAGGTGGAGAACATTGTCCAAAACAGAACACTGAACAAAACGGAGTAAGATAGAAAGCGGAAAGCGGATACTGTCGACCGGTGCGCCCTAGCTATGGCGTCACGGGGATTGATTCTTTTTAGGTAAATTAAAACAAACATTCAAAATATTAAGGTTACGCTACACCTTGAGCGGTATTTTCCGCCAGATATCTGTGCTCCGTTAATATGCGTAGTTTACCCATAAACCTCTATATCACTGGCAAGTTTATAAAAATGGCTAAATGATGACGTACGTTATTTTTGCAAAATCATCTTAAGTTTGTAGGCGAGAACCAGCGCGCTGATTACGACCGAGGATTTTCTCTTCATGAAGCGCCAAGTCTCTCGGTTTTTAATTTCATACATCGTTTGTTATCATTTTAAATTCAACAAAGTTATCTATCGCTGTGCCTCATTTGATGGCGATAGAACAAAAATTGATTGAGTTGGTCCTTTTTATGTTGTCCCATTTCGTGCGGAAATAATTTAAAAGAATTGATTAGCAGAGTGTAAAATTACTTACGGTGAATTCTCTCGTTCGCATGCAATATCTCAACAATTTAAGATTTTCGAAAAAACTTTCTTTTGGTCTTAAAGTTCTTTCAAATGGCTACTAATATTACTTAAAATCTAAATTTTGATTTTTTGGTCTATACCAGACTGTACAGCAACCTTAATTAATAAAAGTTGTGCTTGACTAATCAAGCTAGTGAGAGGAACGTATTTAACAAAGAACTCGAGAACTCTGGTAAAACATGTTTCATGTTTCATGTTTCACTCGTAAATTCTTATTAAACCTAACTTGGCTGTTAACAATATTCAACTTTAAAACAGAATTGTACCGCATTTTGGTTAGAGTTGCGGTTTCAATATAAAACATATGCCTAGTCATAATTAGTTGTCAATTTATTTTCGTCACGCTAGGCGAAAACTGGATCTCGCGTGATTTCAGTGCTACGCGTGGTGGAAGACACAAGCTGAGTCTTTTCAACATTTTAAAATAATTTAAAACTATTTTTATTTAACTGATTTGCTGTAAAACATGAATTGCCCGATATAGCAAACTTTCGCCTAACCATTTAAAAAACTAAATTACTTATTCAAAATATTAAGTTCAAATATTTATATACTCCAATATTTTGATTAATCTGGTGGAAGCTGTGCTAACATAAAATAATTGCAATTTCTTAACTTCTTGTTGCAAGACTTGCTTGCAATTCATGCATTTATATGTAAAGTACCTTAACAATAGAAACAACATGTTTGGTTACGGCACTTGAAATTAATAAACTTCTAGATAGATAGATAGATAGATAGATAGATAGATAGATAGATAGATAGATAGATAGATAGATAGATAGATAGATA